>VZTX01031054.1:857561-922734 GCA_013400915.1 Pardalotus punctatus | reverse complement strand
GCCCCGCCCCGCTCCGCCCCGCCGCCCTCACAGAAAGCCGCGGCCGAGTGCCTGCGGGGTCCGCCCGGCAGCGGAGGCGGGGCCCGGTCCGGCCCCGCCTCGCTTCCCTCCCAGGAAGCCTGGGCCCGTGTGCCTGCGGCGCCCCGCCGGCAGCGGAGGCGGAGCCAGCCCGCCCGTATTTATGCTGAGCCCTGCCAGGCGCGGCGCCGTGAGCGCGGGGCGGAAGCGCCCGGCACCTCCTTCCTCCCGCCCGGGTGCAGGCGACGAGGATGAGCCAAAGAGACACCCTGGTGCATCTCTTTGCCGGCGGGTAGGTGAAGCGAAACCCCGGGAACTGCTCCTGCGCTTTCCCGTTCTCCTCCCCGGGCTGCGGCTCTGGCTCCGCTCCCGTGCCCGTTGCTGGCTGGGCTGGGCGCGGGGGCGGCGGTGGCGTGGAGCAGCTCCCTGAGGGCTTCCCCATAGGGCTGTGAGGGGCTGCCCCGCTCCTCTGTGCCCGAGGGGCCGAGGGGAGGAGAGAGGGAGCCGCGCTCTGCTTCCCGCCCCGTGCCCTGCGGCCCTTCCGGGCCCGCTGCGCGCGGTCGGGCCCGGCCCTCGGTGTTGCGTTGTGTCACGGGTGGAACGCGGGCCCTTGGGGAGGTGGGGCTGGAGGCTTCCCATGAAAAGCCAGCCCGGTCCCTCTGCTCTGCCGGGACTCCCCTGGCAGCTCCGCGGGCTGGGAATGCCCCGCTGGTCACGCTCGTGTCCAAGGGCCGCTGTGTCTGTGGAATGCTTTTTAACGCTCCGGTGTGCGCTGCGCTTCCGTGTGGGGCTGTGGCACGGTCATGCAGCTCTCCACCCACAAAGGCAGAAGAAATGGGAGGGAAGAACGTACCCAGAAGTAAAGATGTAGCCTTAGTCAGGTTTGAGGTAACTTTTATACCTTCACAGCTATTAGTGAAGTTTCGAAATGTATGTTTTTACGTTTCAAAATGTATGGGCTGCATGTGGTTGCACAGCCTGTGGTTCTTCCAGGGGCAGGGTGGGAAGGACACCCAGTTTAAGAGGGAAAGCTGAGGATCCTCATGGGTCTGACTGTGAAAGTCTTTTTGGGCAGTAAGCATGGCTCTGCAGAAGTGACAAACTGAGGCTATCTCTTGCATCTCACGAGAGAGCTTGAAACTGTGATTTCCCTTTGTGCTGTTCATTGACAAAAATGAGCTTGCTGCTTCTGGGCTGAGGAGGTTGAGGTGGAAGAACAGTGTATTTATTCTGAGCAAGTCTGAGTGACTTGGATACGTGTGAGTACTTTCTCTGCTTTTGGCACGCTTTGTAACATTGTGCACGTGGTCTAGTGCCCGTGTCGGGGCTTTTCCATCCCTTAATTTCTTGCTCTCTGTTCGAGAGTGGTTATGCAGCAGGAGGCCCAAGATATGTGTGTACTGTTTTCTTCAGACTTTGCATCCTTGTAAGCATTCAGAAAAGGAATAGTAGGTACTCAGAAAAATAAGGAGCTGCTGGAGAGAGTCTAGTAGAGGGCTACAAGTATATGAGGGGTCTGGAGCATCTCTTGATATGAGAATAGACTGTGGGAGCTGCGCTTGTTGTCTGACCCAGTCTGGAGAAGAGAAGACTAAGAGGGGATCTCATTAATGCATATGAATATCTCAAAGATGTGCCAAGAGGGTGATGCCAGACTTTTTTCAGTGGTGCCTGGTGAAAGACAAGGAGCAGAGGCCGTAAACTAGAGCACAAGAAGTTTCATTTCAGCATGAGGAAGAACTTTATATTGAGGGGAGTCTATATTGAGCACTGGACTAGGCTGCCCAGGGAGGGGTTGTGGGGTTTCCCTCTCTGGAGACATTCCAAACCCACCTGGACATGTCCCTGTGTTACCTGTTCTAGGTGACCCTACCTTGGCAGGGACATTACATAATATGATCTCCAGAGCTCCCTTCCAGCCCTAAAGGTTCTGTGAGTGGTGCCTTCTTGTAGCCCTTCAGCTTGGCAGCTGTGCACAGGGGAGATTACTGGGCAGAGCTGTGTGTATGTCAGAAACAGGTTTATAAACCTGAAACTCGAGAGCAGATGAAGATTGCTCAGCTCAGCTTGCTCATTCCTATTTATACTTAAGCAGTCTGGTCGATGGGTGGGTGCTGGCCAGCTGGATCAGGGGTTATGCTCAGGAAAAGGCTGCGTGCCAGCCACATGTTTCCTGTAACCTTAGTTCAGCCAGGCTAACACTGTATTTGGTCACATTTTGCAGTAGAAGAGTTTTTTGGGGTCATCTCATGACTTTGCAAGCATAGTGCACTACAGATCACCTGAATGATCTTTAGCCTTCAGTGAAACTTAGAGGAAGAAAGCTTTGTTTTCCTTTAAGCTGCACCAAAGCCTCTGTGGAAACAACGTGATTATCTCTATCTGCTGGCTTTTTAAAAAATGTTCAAGTTCTTTCTTCAACTCCTCCTTTCTGCAATGAAACTTTAACAGATGACATCGCTGGCTTAGTAACATAAGTGGGACCATCCTGGGATTTCTCTCTAGCTGTCTAGTCTGTAGGGTTATTTTGTATATCTTCTTTTTCCACCACTTAGTCAAATAGCAACTGTTGTCACTGTAGACATTATGTTGGTAGTATAAACTCAGGTGCTTTTATTCTAAACCAAGGATGCAGTTGAACATTCTCTATTCTTAAATTAAAACGTCATGTGATTGAAATGTAGGATGTAGATTAACATTTTTACTTCAAGTAGTAAGTTGTAGGCGCTCTTGTAGTTGTTAGACTCATATATTAAGGTTTTCTACTACCTTTTTACTTTGCTTTGTAGGGAAGATTAATGTATTTTGAATGTACTGGCTTGCAACCATACAGTAAAAATTCAGGTGTTAGCTACAAAAATAGTGTTCAGGTTTTCATGATTTATTTCCAGAAAGCTTATGACAGTAATTCTGTGTCATACCAACTTCCATCAGAGCAGTGAACTTGCCTGAGCATTGTTTCCTCAGCAAAAGGAGGAGTTTGGGTTAAGAGGTGGATAGCTGCTTTTCTGAGCTCACAGTTGGATAGTCTCAGGTCTACTTATTTTCTTCACTGTTGGTGTTTCTTGCAGAAAGTTGGGAGGAGTCTTTTTATTTGCCTTGGTTATAGAAGTATCTCAAATTAGTCTGTTAATGAAATCACTCTGTCTGACAGAGGTCCTTAGCAAATCCCTGGCTGAAATGGTTAAGATGCGGAAAATGTATTTAAGATATGTTTGAATTCTCAGCAAGATCAGACACCGGTCAAATGTGTAAAGTAAAGGTAAGAGACCCTTGGGCTCTTCTGATTTCAGAAGATCATTAATAATGTGTAGCAGGCATTGTGATGATGGGGGCTTTTTTACGCCCTTTCAGCAAACAGCCACTTGAGCCATAAATGAGTTGCCAAGTACTCAGCTCCTCTCTGCCCTAAAATACATTCCTGGCATAACCCTGGACGTGTTTCAGAACAAGTGAGAAGGAGCTTAGTGCCTTTTTGTCCAAACTTGAGGTTATTTTTATATTCAGATATATTTCTGTGTGAAATAAGACAGTGTTTTTTTAAAGCTTGTGGTTTGCTCCATGGGGTTACTAAATTACATGAAAACTGCTGTCAGTACTTGAGAAACTGTGCCACTGGTATTTTTCTCATATTTCTTTCTAGATGCTTTGAGCTGTTTTTACTTAATACAAATGTTATCGTAAATATTGATTTACCCTGGCTCCTAGTAGAAGCTACACTGTTCATGTTGGTGTTTGTTTTGGATAATGGAACTCAGTGATGTCTGATCCCCTGGTGGTGTTTTTCCTGTTTTCACTTGTAAGTTTCTATGTGGCAGCACATCAGGGGGACTTTATTTTGACACTTAATTATAAATAGCAAGTTTCATTAGTATTTGTAGTGTAAGGATGTGAGCTTAACTTAGACATTTTAAGTTTCAGCCAAGAAACATAACTGGTGAGTAAGGGTGTTAAGGGTTTCTGGCTGCCAGTACTCAAGTTGAACAGTACAATAACAGGAAAACCCTGAAAATTCAGGATTAATGAATGCTGTTTCTGAAAGCTGTACTTGCTAAAGCCCTTCTGTGATCTCTAAACACTGACACTACACACTTAATATCCAAAGCTGCAACTTTGTTCGTGTGAAAATTGCTCTGGTTGTAAGACAGCTCCATGAAACTGCTGTTACACTTGGGACCTGAACTTGCAGTAAGTGAGGAAGAGATAAAAAGGTGTTGTCTGCAGGTGGCTTGGGTTTTTTGTCTTTTGAGGGTTTTTTGTTTTATGACAAAACTTCGAGCTCAGTTTTCTTGCTGTTTCTTTTGACAGCCAGTGTTTGCATTGAGCTTTCATTTTCATACAGGAAAGATAAGTAGCTGGTAAAATACATGAATGAATGTAGACCCAAGATAACAGGGTCAAGGGTTATCTTCAAGTCTTTAAAGCTGTGGTTACAAATACTGTGAAAGGTAACTCTGAAACCAGCACTAGGCAGCCATGGCTTTTATATTTTTATAAAATACATCATTATCTCACTGAAAAAAAAAAATTTTGCACTGATTTTTCAGTTCTGAGTCGGCCTACACAGGCATTTGGAATATTAATGTCCTGTGGAGCATTTCTAGACAGTCCAGAGTGCCTCATCGGTACTGGAGCTGTTGGTAATCGCAGGATGAAAGGTAACAATAGAAGATACAAAAAATACAGGTCTGTCTGAGGAAAGTGGTTGTCAGAGCTGTATCTGTTGAGCTCTTAGCAGAACTTAAAGCCCAGTAGTTCCGTGTATGTTTCTGTTAATCCAGTGAGGTGATGGACTTGTAAATGGACATTTGGGATCAAATTAAATGTGTTGGTGGTGATCGTGGGGGGTGGGTTTTGTGGGTTTTTTTTCAATGGGTGCTTTCAGGAGGAGAAATGTTCTCCTTTGTTTAGGAGAATGTTGCCATCTTCCTAGATTCTTCTAAGAGATGTCAAGTAGACATCTGTTGTTAGTTTTATTGTTTTTCTTTTAGATTTATCATGATCCTGCAGATGATAACTACATCTTGTGATCTCCATTTCTCTTGTTTCACTGAGTGTGATGTCTCTTAAACTGCACAAAAAGGCTCAAGTTGAAAATTCCATTTTCTAACTTGACTGTATTAATAGTAGTGCAATTTTAGTTTTCCTTTTTTATCCAGTGTGTTTATTTTTGTGGATTTACCTACTGATCTTTGCCTTTCTGCCCTTCAAATTACTTGGGCCCTACAGGTGGATTCTCATACCCCTTTATGATCAGGTGCTTCTGATGAAAGTCAGCTTTGCAGGCTTTTTTATACTCACTTGGTAAAGCTGAAGAAGGTTTGTAGTAAACATTGATTAGAGGCAAATGTCCCATTTAAAATAGGTAAGATGAGCAACTGGTCTTCTAAACAGCATTCACTGCAATAAGCATTCAGACACAGGAGTCCCAGGTCTTGCTGTTCTTCCCTTCCCATTTACACTGTGTCAGCAGGAGTGTATTTGCTCACCTACTGACTCTGCCAGGTGAAATTCATCTAATCCTGGAGAAAAAGTTACACAATTAGTAAATGTTCCTGGAAGTCACACTTGTTGGGGCCTAGTTCATGCATGACCAGGGAAACTGAAGCCCACAACAGTTTTAGGTAGTAGAAGTTTCTGAAGTAGTTTACAAAATCCTGCCTGGATTATCAAGGAGAAGAAATCTAATATTCTTCAAACTGTTTAAAAAAATGTTTTTCTGAACTGTTTTGGTTCCTAATTCGTGTTAAACCACAAAATAAAATACTCCCCTTAATTTGTGCCAGTGAGGAGGGGAGCAGGAAAGGTGGCAGCAGTCTGCTGGCAGTTTGTAGAGCACTTGTTGTAGGTTGGAGCTGGTGGCTGGCTGTTAATGACCTGCCAAGATCTGAGCACAAAAATATAGCTGTCTCTGATGATATTCCCACTAGTGTGTTAAATAAGCAAGGCCGGAAATACATTTCTAAATAAAATACACTGTCATTGATGCTTGTGACAGAACATCTGCTGTGCTTCTTAGAAGTTGCTTATTTGTACAGGATGCATATTCTTGGATTGTTTCTCTTCTTTGTTTACCCACAAACTCTGTTTACTGACAGTTTTCATAAACAGATTTTTGTCAAGCCTTGTGGTGTTTATCTTAAAGGTCAAGTGAAGTAGAAAAGTCAGGGTAGCCTACTGGATTAAGCCTTCATTTAGTAGTTTTATTCAAACTCAGTGGATCTTGTGACCTTTGAGAAAGTTCTGGTTCTTCAACATATCAAGACATTTCTTTCACTCCTTCAGTTTCAGCTGTAGTCTCTATTATATGGGGCTTTTTGAGGGATGGGAAAGTGATGTACTACTTTGAAAGAAGTAGAAATTGGGAATTTTGCCAAGACTTGCATTACAGACCCACATAGCACTGTAAAACTTCTCAGCTTTCTTCAGCTCTAAGTAGCAGTTTGAGATCTTGAATACTGTGGACAGAGAAATTTAATTCAAACTATCAATAGTTAGCGGAAAACATTGAAAATATTCTTAGGTTCGGTTGAGATATCTTAAATTGTTTAAGAAAAGCCTAACCAAAGATAGCATCAAGAAACTGCCAAGGGTGCTGATTATTTGAAATTACTCTGATGACAGAATGTGCTGCTTCCTTAGGGTGGATGTGAGCATAGTGCTGGCTGCTGTTGTATCTGCTGACCAGTGCCTGCTGTAGGCAGACGTACAAAGAGCAAGCGCAGAGTAGCTGTGTATCAGCTCTCTGCCCCAGTAATCCATTGCTGAGTGAAGGGTGTCTGACCCATCCACAGTGGGTGTCTGGCACAAGTGCTGCAGTCAGGCATCCCTTGTGATTTGGGTGTGGTGCAGGGGAGCATGCAGAGCACGAGACCCAGGTCAGTGTTAATCTTCAACTTTAGAAAATTTTTCTGCTGGGATGTAGCTGGGGGGAGTATTAAGGGTTCCAAACTCCAAGCCATGTTCAAGAATACAGGTCAAGTATTTTTGCCCTCATTTCTTGCCCATTTCCATAGCATTTATTTTGTTAATATAAATCATACCTCGTGCTTTCTCTTGTGATTACTGTTGCTTGAAAACAAGTTCTTGTGTAACCTGTCCAAAATCAAATGCAAAAAAGTTTTCAAGGGAGTAAGCACAAGGGGAACATAAATGGCAGGATTGCAAGAAAGGAAATAAACTCTAAAGCCAACTTCCTACATTGCCTGCACAGGCACATTACCATGGAGTGGGGTCTATTCTAAACTGCAGGGAACACAGCAACTTTGTCTGTCTCAGAGCTTTAGAGCTTCAGTAGCTTCATGTGGAGTTGTTTTGAGACCTGACCTACCTGTGCTTCTCGCGTGCTGTTCATGTCGTGAACCTTCACATGTTAGAAACTCCTACTGCTTCCAACCCTGGCTAAAATAAATATTAGCACATCTACTCCGTCTTTCTACAACTCTAATTTTAAAATAAGTCTATTTGTAGCTTACTGTTAAAGCAAGTGAATTGCTCATTCAGAGCAGGCTGCTCTAAGGTCTGTGTCAGGCTATAACTGCATGTGTTCAGCACACACTGAAAGACTGTCTTTCATCTTGCTGTGATAACGCTTTTTTCCAGACTGGCAGAGAAACTTGATATCTTCCCTCAGTGAAACATTGGAAGAGAATAGACTTCAGTCTAATGCTCGAGTTAGGAATGGGCAAGATGCATTTAGGCTTAGTAACAGGATACCTCTAGGTCACTAGGTTTAAATGGAGTTAAGTGAACATGTCAAACTTGTGCTTGGCAGCTGTACTCTCAGTTCATTTCATACAAACAGATTAGGTTTGTAGGATGCAGTGCTATGTTTTTTTGTATTCTCTGGGGCGGAAAAGAGTCATCAGACTACTCTCCCATGAAAACTTGTAGGAGACCTTGAGTTTTAACCATTACTCCTCACTTCAACTCAACTCTCCTTTACAGGTTTGAAAACATTATTTAAAAAATACTTCAACAGGTTTATAGCTTTTTTTAAGGTTTTGGGGGTGTTTGAGCTTCTTGGGTTAGGGGAAAAAAGGTGGTAACTGTCTTGTCAGAACCAAACACTTCTTTTAGTTGTATATATTATTATTATTATTATATATATATTTATTAAAGGGCCCAACATTTGATTCCCCTAAATTCATTACAAATTGTATTTTTGTGTTGGCGGACTTCAAATTGAGCTGTAGTTACCATTAATACCTGAATTGAAATCTAGGTTTGCTTCTTTGGGTTGGATTGTGTTTATTTTTTCAAATTTGTTTGTTTGTTTCTTTGGTTTTTAAAGGAGATGGGANATAACGCTTTTTTCCAGACTGGCAGAGAAACTTGATATCTTCCCTCAATTAAACATTGGAAGAGAATAGACTTCAGTCTAATGCTCGAGTTAGGAATGGGCAAGATGCATTTAGGCTTAGTAACAGGATACCTCTAGGTCACTAGGTTTAAATGGAGTTAAGTGAACATGTCAAACTTGTGCTTGGCAGCTGTACTCTCAGTTCATTTCATACAAACAGATTAGGTTTGTAGGATGCAGTGCTATGTTTTTTGTATTCTCTGGGGCGGAAAAGAGTCATCAGACTACTCTCCCATGAAAACTTGTAGGAGACCTTGAGTTTTAACCATTACTCCTCACTTCAACTCAACTCTCCTTTACAGGTTTGAAAACATTATTTAAAAAATACTTCAACAGGTTTATAGCTTTTTTTAAGGTTTTGGGGGTGTTTGAGCTTCTTGGGTTAGGGGAAAAAAGGTGGTAACTGTCTTGTCAGAACCAAACACTTCTTTTAGTTGTATATATTATTATTATTATTATATATATATTTATTAAAGGGCCCAACATTTTATTCCCCTAAATTTATTACAAATTGTATTTTTGTGTTGGCGGACTTCAAATTGAGCTGTAGTTACCATTAATACCTGAATTGAAATCTAGGTTTGCTTCTTTGGGTTGGATTGTGTTTATTTTTTCAAATTTGTTTGTTTGTTTCTTTGGTTTTTAAAGGAGATGGGACACTGCGTGTCTATCTATGTGTCTGCCCATAGTTTCAAGAAGGGTGTTTAGCAATGTTAGGAATACTGATCTCTGAAAAGGTTCAAGGAAAGTGGTTTTGGTTTTTTTGTTTTTTTGGTTTTTTTTGTTTGGTTTTTTTAATGTAATGCCAAGGAATTTGAGGTGTCTTGGAACTCAGAATTTGTGGATTTGCTATCTTTCCCTCAGAGGCTGTAGTCACACAGGTAGGAATGTAGATATGAATAACTGAAGAGGCCTGAGAAGGCTCCAAGCAGAGCTGCGCAGGGCACTGTGCTCCTGGCTGCGCTGTGCTCGAGCAGAGCGGCAGGAGCTGCTTGTCAGCACAAGTTGTGCACGGCTGGCCTTGGCTCGCTGTCAGAAATGAGACACTGAGCAAACCCACAAGTCTTCTGCTGGGCAGCCCTGTGAGCTCTTCTGGCTTTGCAGGTTCTACTCTACGGTGTCTGATCTGCTTTGCTGAAATGGGCGGAGCTCAAGAAGCACTCGGGCAATCACTGCTTTCATGGTACAATGATCAAAATACACCTGGGCTTGTGAAGATGTTATTTAATTGCCACACCCCAGATTTTACCAGTTTTTATGTGGGGCCCTGTGTGCATAGTGCGTAAATCTTTTCTGCCCTTCAGGATTTTTGGCACCTTGTTTGTGGTCAGGAGCACACTACACATTAAAAAAAAAAGAGTTAAAATTTACCATAAGTTAAACATTTAAGCTACTGAGCTACTTTCCAGAACTGATTTGAACAGCATGTATTAAAGACTATGCACCTTCACTACTTTTTGTCTGTTTAAATTTTCACTTCAAATTGTGGGGTTTGCAAACTGACTTAACAGTTTGCTTGTCTTGGAGGGCAAATAACTGTGTCATTGTCACACATGTTTACGTTGGTTCTTCACTTTTCGCAGTGATTGTGTTGTGTATCATGTCAACTCTGTGAATGTATCTTTGCAGTTAAAAATGTGATGATCCTATTTATCTTTGCAGATGTGGAGGTACTGTTGGTGCAATTCTGACATGTCCACTGGAAGTTGTAAAAACACGACTGCAGTCCTCCTCTGTGACTCTCTACATCTCTGAAGTTCATCTCAACACTGTGAATGGTGCTACCGTCAACCGAGTGACCAGAGTTTCTCCTGGACCTCTCCATTGTCTGAAGTGAGTGTAAATGACACAAGGGTTTGGGTTCATTTTGGGGAGGGAGGACGGGGGGTGTTGTAAGAGTTTGAATCTTTCATACAGATTTGTCCATCTGTCATGTTACCAATGAAATTACTTCCCATATTTTGCCTTTTAACTGTGTTTCCAGTGTTTTGAATGCCCTTTGTGCTTGAGCTTATATCTTGAATTAGCCAGAGCACGCATAGCTTGTAAACTCACAGCTCCAAACTGCATCCCCAAAATTCATTGGGAACATGTAAATGCCAGACTCTCGTTTCCATGCTGAAAAAGTGTTAGTATGACTCATTTTAACTGTTTTGTGTCCAAATCAGAGAAGCTACTGAATATGGAGGCAGTCAAAATTAGCTTAGCTTCTTAGTCTTTTGGCTTTCACCACCCCAGACAGTTTCTGCCTTTGAGTGTCTTCTGGTGGATGTGTGACACTGTTAGAGCTAGTAAGAAATAGCTAAGGCCAGCTTATGCAATGATCTGGAATGTCTTGTTTATGTAGTGCCTCACTGAATGGGGGCTGCCTTTCCTCTCCTTGCTGGCAGTGCATGTGTAGTTCAGGAGCCAGCAGGAAAGTCATAAGGCCACAGTTAAATTGCTTGTACAGCCCACAGGAAGGGTTCACTTCGCCCTGGGGGACTCAAGATAGCTGGATAAGGGGAGGGGAGGTACCTTCAGTATTTGGGAATGAGGGGAGATTTCCTCCATGAAGAACCTGCTACTGCTCCTTGCATTAGAAAGTTGGTTGAGTCTTGACAAATTCTATCTTCTATTCCAAATTAATTAGTGAGAAGTAGTTTGTAGAGTGCCCCTTCTGGCAGTTGAAATGTAGGATTTAAGCTTAATCTGGTTAGGGGATAGCATTTGCTTAAATGGAGATTGTACCCAAATAGCTCCTTGAATGGAAGACCAATCTTACTGTGCAAGTTTTGATTTGGAGCCTTTTCATGTGTGGGGATCTCATGGATGAACATGTTGGGAACAGGCGTGTGGAAAGGAAATGCTCAGATTGTGAAAGCAAGGAGAGCTTCACCCAACACACCTGACTCATTGGGTTCTCTTGATGGAAGTCAAGTGCTTCAGGTTTTTTCTGAATGTTTGGTTAAGAATTTCTTTTCCATTTAGAAACATATATAAACGAATAGCAGGTTGAATAGATGTATGTTTGTTATGCTTCTCTGCTAGAAGCCTACTATGCTTTAAATGCATCCCTAAAACTGAAAATAACTTGGTATTCCCAGGAAGCAAATTCAGACTAAAGTAGACGTAGTCAATGATGACCTTCATTGGTAGGGCTTGTTTGTTTATTAGTTTGTCTTTAACAACTGCCCTCTTACACGTGCTGTTTATCTGTTATACAAGAATGTGTCTCTTTGCTGCTTTTGCTCGTTGCTTAGATGTGTTTTTTTTCAGGTCATTATCAAAGGGCTGAGATTCAAAGCCTGGGTTTCAAGTTCTTTAAATACTTGGGATTTTTTTAATATTTACTGTGACATGGCAGTGGACCATGACAATAAAAATACATAGGTGTAGGACATAATTACTCTGGGTTAAGGTACTAGGGCTTTTTAGTGAGGAAATAAAACTGGATTCCTGTGTCACTGTCATGCCCTTACTGTCACTTGGTATTTTTTGGCTCGTAGTTGACAGAGTTTGGTTGTCTCGTAGCAAATTCAGTGCAGTGCTCCAAGGCTCACATTACTCAGTCTAAAAGCAGAGTGATTCAGGCAAATTATGTCAGAATTTCAGTGAACTGACTGCTGTAGAATCACTTCTGCATCTTAAGTATCAGTGGAGGTGACTTCAAAGGCATCTGTGTCAGGAAACAAACTCAGAGCAGGTGACTCTATGCTCTGGCAACAAAAGCAAATTCTTTTTATTCTTAAATATCTGTGTTGCATGTCATATTACACATTCTCATAATTCATCTTGTACAATTTAAGCCTGAGGTCTTGCTAATGCAAATCTCACCAGCCTCCCAGGGCACGCTCTCCATGTGACATAAGAAGGTCAGTTGAGGCTGCATGGAGCGCTTGTCCTGCTCTTCCAACCATGGACTTGCCCTTAACTGCTTTCAATAAACAAGGGGAGGCTCTGGGATCAGCTCTTTATGCAGAAAGTTTGTGTCTTATTTTCAGCTCTGCCTCTGGCACTCCTCCAGCTGGTGTCTGTGAATGCAAAAGAGCATCAGCAGCTACCTCCATTATAATCTTGTCTGTTGCAACCTCTTTAGCTCTTTGCTGCTCTGTCAAAGTCTGGGACTGTAGATCCAAAAGAAGCAAATAGACCTGGGACCCTTCACTGTTAAGTGTCTCTTAAGACACTAAGATTCCTGCTGCTTTGAATACATGTGTATGCTATACGTGCATATACACATGTGTAGCACATGATGTGATGGTAGTGATTCTTAGGGTGTGGTTTAAGTGGATACAGATCGCATTAAGTGGGTTCAGCATTGCAAAGCTTAAAAATGCTTTCAGGATGACAAACAGGTCCAAGTAATTTGTATTTCCAAGGTGTGTTTGAGTATGTGTTCAATATTCCAATTAGTGCTGTGGAGCAATGCTACCCACATAGTGAAATGGTAGCTAATTGTTACGGAGACAAAGCTAGGATGTTGCTGGACACATTATATATCAACATTCCTCAATAGCTGTGGTAACCGCAGAACCACTGTTTGATTTTTGCTCAGTAAAAGCCAAGGTCAAGTTTCAGTTTGGTTTAGCAGCAGAACAATTGTGAATCAGCTCCTGGAATTCAGAACAGGCTTAGAATCTCCTTCAGTTCTACAGATTGCTTTCACTTGTTTGTTCTGATAGTAAATGCCAAACAAAATGGCCATTTATAAAAGGGTAGTTTGCTTTATTGTGTAGTTGACTTGTCATTAGCCTACATGGCTCTTTGAAGACGAAATATACAGGAGAACTATTTGTGTGCATTGGCCAGTGTTTCTAAATCAGTAAGCACAGGGTTCTGTTTTGCAGCATCTGGGAATGTAGTTAATTCTTAACTTTAAATCTGGTTCTAAAGTAATTGCTAGAGCAATTTGCAGTAATGGAATGCAGGTAGTCCTTGTTTCTCCACCCATGTCCTGCCATAATTTGTAAAATACCAATGTGATTAGCGTCTAGATTGTGGGGCAGATTGTTTTCACTAAAACTGAATATGAATGCATGGTCTTACTGTGCCAGGGTACCAGGGTTTTCAACTCTTTCTAAAACCCACAACTAGGTGAAATCTGTACTGCAAAGCTCAGGAACTACTAATGCCTTATCTGAGGTTTCAACTTGCTGCTTGTGTCCCTGCTTCTCTGTAAATTCCACAAATGGGGGAGGTTACACCCTGCTGCCACCCAAGCAGTCTTTCCTGAATTGTGTTTGTATCATGCATGGTACAGGAGATGGGCGGACTCTACTGTGGCTGTGGCTCTGCATGGGTTACACTCCTGTCTCAGTTACTGTCAGTGAATTACCTTGCATGGATAGATAAGGACTGTCTTCTCTGGGACAAGTCAAAAAGCAAAAAACCATTGGCTCCACAGCCCAGCAGCAGTGCTTGGGTAGGAGCACTTCTTACACTGAAGTTTTTAATTTCCTTTTACTGTAATCAAAACAATCACTAGGTCTTAAAGAATAAAGCTAAGAATGGGCTTCTAGTTGAATATTTAGTGGATTTTAGTAGCTTATGGGTATGAGAATGGAAGGCTGCTTTCTTTCCTCTTTGTCCTGCCTGATAGCAGCTTCTGCCATGGGACTTAGTGTCCTGTTGGGAATCTTGTGGAATCACACTGGGGTAGCACATGCAAAGCCATGTTGAAGTCTCTCTCTTTGGTAGGAGATAATAAATTGCCCAAGGTGTCCCCGGCTGGGTGTCATAAACAGTAGAGCAAAGTCTTCCAAAGTGGTTCTTGGACAGCAATGGCTTGGTGAAACTGAACTTCTGAAGTCTCTCTCCCCTCCTTCTCTCTTGCCCTTTATTCCCTGGCCTTCCCACTCAAGAATGTTCACAAACATTGGGAGCTGAAGTGTGGTGAAAGGAATGTACCACAGAATAAAGTATTTTTGCTTCCTGAACAATCTACAGCCTACATGAATGGCAACATTTCCATTCTCCCTGATTCAAGGACACTAACTTCCTAACAGACAACCTTGTGCATGTATGTGTTCCTATATAGAAGTTAAGTTTTTATTGACATCCTACATCTTACTTCTGCATTTAGTGTATGGTTTTCACGGTATGTTGAGCAATAATGTAATTTTTTTATGCTGGTTCTAAGAAATGACTAATATTTTTTGTGATCAGCACTGTATTATTGTCAGTTACTATGAAGGTTTCTCACATGATATAGTTTTGGTGATTAGTGCATATCTTAATTTTACTCTGAATGTTCCAGTATTGTCTCTTTCTTTTCTAGGATGATCTTGCAAAATGAAGGCCCTCGTTCTCTGTTCAGAGGGTTGGGTCCTAATTTAGTAGGTGTTGCTCCTTCCAGGTAAGTACAAACATCACAATAAATTAAATACCTTAAGGGCTTTAAGGTGTATTTGAAACAAGTCTTGCACCTGCACTTGTAAGTACTTAATTAGCAGCAAGTAACCCTTGGTTCCTGGGGTAATTTTTTGCCTGAGAAATTGAGCTATTAATGTACTCCTGAGCTCCCAGTGTCTCAGCATTTCCTATCCTATGTGCTACCATAGTAGTATTTACTGTTGTGTACTATCCCTTATGTAGAGTTTTGTCCAGTTAGAAAGAAAAATGCTTAAGGAGTTGCACATGTAAACTGGGAGTTTGGATCTTGGGAAATACCAAGGTAGACCTAGCTTTCAATCAATCCATCATTTTCAGGAAGCAATTATGTGACTGTAGCCTCAAAAGGCTGGGTTTTCCTTCCCCTGTTCTGGTGCAGCACAGCCTGGTGCTCCCCTGCAGGAGGAAGCCTGTTCTGAGACTTAAGGGATGAGACACTGGGTGAGGTGAGAAGCCACCAGCTGTCCCCAAGAAAGCAGATCAAGCAGTGTGCTGGGCTCCAGAGGGTACTGGGGCAGGGGTTGAGCATGTCAGTCTGATCTGGTTGGCAGTGCTGGTGCTGTTGTCTGTTGCTCTGCACCAGCACCAATGCTCCAGCTACTCAGCTAGTGCTGGCAGGCACAGAGAGGAGCAGATTCTGCCAGAGTTTGAATTTATCCTTGCCTAGAAGTGTTAGCCGAGGTTCAGTCCAAAAATAGGAGGATACGTAGGAAGCATATGAAAACAAAGCTGTGTAAAAGTAATATAATTACTTAATCCTGGGTGAGGATACTTGAAGTTGTTTCCTGGCTCCTATTTTTTCTATTTAAGAGAAGAGCCTTTATGCAGAGGGAGTATATTCCACAAAGGTTTTATTCTTCCTTTGACTTAGTGCCCTGCTTTTGTTTGTTTATGTGTTTTCTTTAAAGACAAAGCATTCTAATCTCCTGCACACTGAGTTGGAGAGTATCTTAACTTTCCTGGTTTGAGGTATTTGGGTGTTTCTGAAAAACATTACTAAACTGAACTTTAGATCTGATGAGGTAGTGTTCTGTAGATCCTCTGCATAAATAAGAGAAAAACATAATGGAGAAATTGGATTATCTGAATTTTAGCAAATTTTTTAAGGATTTAGGAATATCTGAATTATAATCTGATCAGTGATTTGGCATCACTCTTTGGAAGAGCTGAAGTAAATCCAGTAGCATTTTTGTTCTTGACACCTATGGGATACCAGCACTTCCTAGTTTGGAGAGCCTGTATTTTTGTAAAGCAGACTGGTCTGTTCTATCAAATCTTCAAGATTTGATATCAGTTTAATAGCAATTTTTATCTAGGAATGGGATCTATTGCGTAAGTGACTATCCTACATGAAAAATATCCCCAGTTGAAAAAAAAATTATTTCTTTTCAGTTAATTATATGTTAAATCTTCTGTTTCCCTTTGCTTCTTCCCCCAGGTCAAATACTTAACTTATTTCCTCCCATCCACCACACCAAAAATGTCAGCTTGATCTAGTGTGTAAACCTTATTTATAAGCACATCTTTATTTCCCTCTGGCTGGGTCTGTCTTCATCCAGTACTCCATTTCAATTAAGCATTAGCTAAGTGGATTTAACATCAGCTCTTTGTTTAAATAAGCTGTAAAGAAGCATGTTTCATAACACATCCAGTGTACTTAACTGAGTTCAGGTTCCATTTTGGAAATTACACCCATAAAGCAAGCACTTTATCTTTTTTGTAATAAAGAAAAACATGTTTGCACAGCTAATGAGGTTAATGTTCTGCTCAGGAAAAGTTGCACGTTCACTTTTTCTTTTGCAGAGGGGCACCCGTAGATTTAAAACAACTGAGTTACAACCTGAAATATGAGGTTTTGATGTGCTTAAAAGAAGTTCTTTAGCTTTAATGAGCAAAAACAAACATTTTTCCTAACATATTGAATTGGGATGCTGACTTTGTCTAGCTTTGTTTTGATAGCAGCTCACAGACATGTGTAGCACAAGTTTGTTTTTTATGGTGTATTCAGAGACAAAAATCAGTGTCTATTATAAATGGAATGCTGGAAACAATATGTGGATCTCAGCTTCACAGCTGTTCTAGCATTTAAGTACAAATATTTATAACCATGAGTTATCAACATTTAAATCTTAAATGCTATAGTAATAAGAATGTTGTTTGGTTTTTTAAAAGAAGCTACACACTTGCTAGTTCTCTTTAAATTGTCCTGCTATTGAAATGAGTTTAGGTCCATTAGAAGATATTTGTTCTCTTATTAGTGTTGAAGAATACTGGAACTTTTTCTGTGATTTTCTTCCCTGGCTGAACTTCCTAGTGTCACAAAAATCAGTGCCATATTTCAAACTATCTGTCCTTTCCCTCACTAATTGGTGGGTGGAGCTGTTGTGTAAAAAAAAAAATAAAAATTCAAGTGTCAGCTTTTGTTTTTTCTTTTCCGTTTCTAGAATAGTCCCACTATTTTGCAAGAGTTAATCCTTGATAGTTCATTACTGAGAAAGGAAGTTTTAGCCCAAGATCCTCTTCAGTCAAGTGAATTTAATGGTCCTGCTTGTTAAGGATGTTGACATGTAAAACATAACATAACTTGGATTTTGTTCTGCTTTTTAGAGCAATATATTTTGCTGCTTACTCAAACTGCAAGGAAAAGTTGAACAATATTTTCAATCCAGATTCTACCCAGGTACACATGATTTCAGCTGGAGTGGCAGGTAAGGATCTGTAACTTTTTAGCTTCATCCTACAGTCATATCTGCAAATGAGAGGTGACAATAAATGTGAGGGAAAAAAACCCCAACAAAACAGAACATGTTCGGTAATTGAATGATGTCTTTTTAGTGGTTATCTGCCTTGCCCTCTCATTAGACAGGCTCTCTGGAGAATCTATGCATGAAACTGCACTGAGTGATAAATAACAGTGTGTGTGAACAGTCTTCTCTAGAAAACCTGCATGCCTGCTTTTTCAGTTGTAAATTTCTGAAATGAAAAATGTAACCTTTCAAAACAGTAACTTGTTGCTCCGTAAGTGATAAATATTGTTTGCACTGACTCCTGGTTTAATTCTTAATAAGTTTTTTTTACCACTGCTTTCTGCTACAGCTTTGTATATTTGACTGGTTTTTGTCTTTCAGAAATATGCTTGCAGATATTTGTAAATTATATGTAACACTCCCCCCTCCTTTGTTCATGTACCAGTCTGAGGGAAGTTTGCTCTACCACTAAAGAGAGATGAGCAGATTTTTCATAGTTTTCATATATTTTCATCTCTGAAGAAATAATTCCTATTTTATATCTGCAGTGTGACTTTGGTATATTTTAGCACCTACCAACATTTGTTGCTTGATTGGTATACTCTGTGCTTTGGCATCATTCACAAGGGCAAGTTAAAGGCAGCTGAGCTGAGTTATGGTCATGGACTTGGGCTGGGAAAATCAAAACTTGGGCTGGCAATGCTTTACCTGTTGTTGCCTGAGCTTTTCCTGCATAAAAACAAATTTTCAGTTTATTTCATAGGCCATAGGCACTTCACAGATTAATTCTGACAATTTAATTGCTGAAGTTTCTAATTCCTGTCAAATTCTACAACCAGTCTATAGAATGTGAGTACCAGCAATCTGGAATGAACTGACAGATGTGTGATGCCAGAATAAGGAATAGGATTAGTTTTCTATTTAATGCTTGCTAATAATCTGGTACAAAGAAATCTTATATAGCATATGAAATATAGGTGACATTAGCTTTAT
Organism: Pardalotus punctatus; assembly: GCA_013400915.1. NCBI lineage: Eukaryota > Metazoa > Chordata > Aves > Passeriformes > Pardalotidae > Pardalotus > Pardalotus punctatus. The sequence continues at coordinate 904,242 of VZTX01031054.1, read as the reverse complement.
ACTTAAATGACACTAGTGTTCATCTCTGGCACATGAACTGTTGTGGTAGTTTTTAATCTTTAAGATGCCAGGAAAGCTCCCTTGTTTTGCCCAAGTCAGACAAGGAGGATGAGGGCTTGGTTTGTTTTTATCATCTAGAAATGTGTGGTTTTGTTTGTAGGTCAACATCATGGGGAATGGGATGGAAGGGGAGTTAATGAACAGTTCATCCTTATCAGTTACTTGCACCAAGAAAAATGAAGAGTCTTCAGCTCCTTACCAAGGGAATAAAACATGTCTTTAAATTTAGGGGCACAGGGAAGTATGGGCTATATAAACAAGTCTGTCCTCAATTGAAGGCAACTTGTGCATCTGGTGCAGTGCTGCAGACAAATGAGGGCTCAGAGTGTTCCTCATCTTTGAAAGTTCCTGCCCTCATTCTGTAGTGAAAAGCACATTTATGGAGATGTGTGTAGTGCCTTTTCCTGAGTGTTTGCAGCCTCTGGCTGTAGCTTGTCATGGAGTTCTGAGGCTGCTTCCCTTCCAGAAGGCTGGTGTTGTGCATTTGTACATACAACTGCAGGAGACTGGGGAAATGTTGAGCCTTCATTTCTGTTTGCCTTTTTTACTTTTGTTACCGGTTTTAGTGCTGAACAGCTCTTGGGGCTGTTAACTTTCTCACACTTCCCAAGTTCTGCAGTTCTATTTCTAAACCACTCAGCAAAACAGAATGCTCAGGGCAGGCTCGCACCGTAGGTCTTGCACTGTACAGTACAGAAATTCTCAGCTTCTTTGACAAACAACATTTCAATACTCTGCTTTGGTGTTTTTCTGATATATGAAAAGGACTCTGCAATTAAAATTAACGGTGCTTTCTTGGGAATATGCTAACCTTGTTTTTGTAATTCTAATATATTTCAGAAAATGCACTTATACCAGCTATTAACAGTTTTACCTGCAAGGTTTGTATTGCTGTATGATGCAAATCACCTTAAAGAAATGGCAAAATAACAGGGACAAGATTAAATGTGAGCTCATATTTGGTTGACAGTTTAATATACAAGATCGTTGCAATACTTCCTTTGGAACCTAAGGTTTCAGATTTGGCAAGGTGGATAAATACTCCAGAATTAGCAAAATATAATCAGTTTTGGTGTTTTTCTTTTTCAGCTGCCATTGGTTTCAGTAAGGAATTGAGTAATTCAGTCTTAAATGAGGGTTGTTGTTTTGTTGGTGGTTTTTTGGTGGGTTGGGTTTTTTTTGGATATGACCTTTCTGTTTCATAAAGTCTAATACCTAATTAGTATTTGTACTTACAAATGGGATTTATACTTACAAAGATTTTCCTGTAGGTTGCAAAATACAGTAATGATGCAAAAATACATTTTTTTAAAAAAAGACAGCTGTAACATTGTTTTAAGAAAGTACTGCAAATAGTGAACTTTAGTCAACTTTAAATTCTGTTTATTTGTTATGTGCTAATGCATGTCCCAGGCTAGACTGATGTCCTTGTTAAATAAGGATTGTTTTATGCACATGGCATTTTGGGAGTGAAAAGCTGAGGTATATAGTATTTTAAGAATTTTTTGTTGTTGGTTGGTTTTAGGCCTGATTCTTCCTTCTCAAAATATATACTTATGGTTTTAAGATTCTTCTACCAAGTTTGTTTTATCCCAAGGAGAATGAATTATCTACGTATTAGTAACTGATGCCTTATGCAAATAGAAATGAATGCTGTCTTCTTGCTGTGCTAGTTTCCAGCATATAGTTCATGTCCCCTCACACCTAAAATATCTGTGTTGACATGAAGCACTCAGCAATCCTTTTTGCTTACTCCTCAGCATATCATGGTTCTTTTTGCAAACTAGGGCAGTGAATATATTTGAGCTGGTTACAAGACTGAGAGTGTTTGCTTGTGTGAAGAGGGTTGATTCCTGGACACTTCCAAGTTAGGCTAAATTCTCAGATTTACTATAAACTCTGCCTGGTCATTGCACTCAGCCTCTCTCCCCACAAAGAAGAAAAGCTGTAGAGAACTGAATGAGATATGTGATTCCTGTATGGCTTTCTTGTTTGCTTTTTTAATGATTCATAGCCTCAATCAGACAACATGGTTGCAAATCTGCTGCAAAACTACTTTGCCTTGTATGCTGTTGCTGTTTTTTTCTAGAACTTTACTGGCAAACCAACCCAAATGCAGATTTTTTTTAAAAAAATTTATTAAAAAATACTTGGGACCGCTTAGAGTTACATTACTTTTGTAAGTTTTTAGTACTATGTACACAGTTAATTCATACCAAATAAAATGAATATTTAGTTCACTGATCTTAGGAAGTTGGATTTCATAAGGCATCTATCTTTGCTTTTTCAGTCCTAAGACTAGGCTAGCTTTTGTGAATAATATTTTCAAGGGAGTGAGGAAGGAGGAGGGTTCACTTGTAAATTTGCTATATAGGTAAGTATTTGGAGATTTAAAATTGAACTGCTGCAAATGAGCAGAAATTTCAGTACTCAGTGCATTTTACACATCTATTTTAATATCTGTGGCCTGTTTTGATTATTTTTCTTTTTTTTTTCCCTAAACTTTTACCTGCAAACAGTTAGCTCTCCCAATAACTAATTGACAAATCCTTCCGCTGGGATTCGATTTGTACACTTGTGTCTGATGAGGTCACTGCTTGTTGTTATGATACAGAAAAGCCTGTGTCTATTTTAGGCATTTACTGTACATTTCTCCCGTGAAAAGAGTGAGATCGTGTCATCTCATGCTCCCCCTCCGCAGGTCACTTCCTGCAGCAATATGGACTAACTTAAACCTCGTGAGTACTGAACTGAGCGTCTCTTGCAGCCTCTAGTGTAAGAACCACACATTGGGTTTGTAATCTGTTGAATAAACAACATAAGGGGAAGGCACTTGTAGCTTGAACTCAGATGATATGCATTGTTCAAAGACATCACTTTTCCTTAACTCTGTTTAGAGTGAGATTTTTATTTTTTTTTCTGTGCAGTTCAGGGAAAGGTAGGAAATACCTTTCACTGAGAGCTGCTACTGTACTTAGCTCTGGCTAATTGAAATCCCCTACTGGGTTAAACAAGGCATTTTGGGTTTTGTTTTTTTTCCAGTGTCCCAGAGCTGCCTTTAAAATGCTGCAGCTGATATTCTGTGTTGTCACATTTATTTCAAAGACCTCTTTTCTTTTTCTTTTTTAGTATGTGTATATAATCTCCTTTCTGTCTCTTTCTGTTTACTCTTTTGGTTTGTTTTTATTTTACTACTTTGGATTTTTAATTCAGCATTCCATGTTCACGTGTGTCTGTATCAATTACATTGGCTTATAGATAAAAAAGCACCAACCCTATCCTTTGAAATATGATGCATAATAGGAATACCTGGGATCTTACCTGTCAGTAGCTGATATAGCTGAAAAAGTAGACTGAGATAATTCTGTCTGAAACAGGGATAAAATAAAACATAGACTCCAGTAGTTTTATAATACTGCCAGATTTGTCTGTACTTATCATGAATCAGGATCTTTCTCAAGGGTGCAACACATTGATAGGCATTGTGAAACGTTTTAAAGTTTATTGAGGCTTTTTAAAAGAAAAAAAGAAGCAATTGATGGAGCTTTATGGTAGTTATTGAAAGCCCCCAACCTTTATTTCTTTAACAAATATCTTTGCTACAGATTTTCTGTATTTAAAAATCAAAGGTTATCTTCTCAAGGATTCTAAATGGTATGTTTCATGTTTTGGAGAGCTTTCCTTGGTGTCAGCATCACTTAACTCTTAATTTTTCTTTTTCACTAACTGCATTTACTGCATTAGCTGTAAGAATTGACCTGTAGTCATTTCGTCCTGAAACCTGAATTATTGAAGGACCTTTGATTTGAAAACTTTGGGTCGAACTGTCACTTTACGCTTACAGCAGCCCTAGGGAAAACATTGGCCTTGTTGCTGAGTGTGTGATCCTACTGTTGGAGGTGCTGCATTTAAATAATGCTTAGAGTGACCCAGGGAGTGCAGTTTAGAGCAGAGTAGGGCTGCATCCTGTGCCAGCCACATTTCACTGGAAATTTTGAATATACTCTTCCCAGCCAACCTAGAAGTATCAGACTGCTGCTGTGGGTGAATACAGTCACTGCTGTCACTCAAACACTGCCACTGATGGTACCTGTGGATTGCCTGTTCCAGATTTAGGATCTGCAGAGACCCTTAGTTTGGGTTGAATAGGAAGGAGAAAGACTGTATGTTACAGTCGAACAGTAACAAAATTCCAAAACATGAAACTTAAATAGGAATGCAAAAGACTTTCTGGCTTTGTTCACTCGTAGTTAAGAACGAGGAGAGACTTAGGAACTAATTTTGGCTTTTAGAGAACAGTCTTTCCTGGAAGATACATTGCTAGGGGAAGTTAGTAATTTTCCCCCGCCTTATTTCCAAGCCTTTGTTGCAGTTCTGTGCATTTCCTAGTGCCCTTCATTCCACAAAGGTTCTGACTGGAAGTCAAAATTCAAACTTTCTTAGTGCTAGTGTAAAGAAACTAAAAAATACAAGAGCAATGTTTCCTTTCAGTGTGGTTGAACTCAGGCCCAAGCACTGTTGGAATCAGTGGACTTTCTGAGACATTAAGTGACCAGTCAGGCAGGCTCTGACTACTTGAGTTACAGAGCCTGTTTTGCACATGTGGGAGTCTTTTAAAACATCCCATGCCTTGTTATGGCAGAGTAGTTCCCCTGTGCCTTGAGTTTTTACATAATTATTTACTTCCATGAAATAGACATATAAAAATCACTTGGCTTGTTAGGAATTTCACTCCATCATATGAAGGGTTTATATGTACTAAGATATAGGAAAAAAGGAGTAGTGTATCAGGAAAAATGAAAGCCAATTCCAGACCTTTATCTACCACAGGAAGTTTCTTAGTTAAGAAGTTTTAAAGAAGTTTAAAAACCTATTTAATCCAAAGATTGAACAGAAACCTCCAATGTGTTTTTGTTCTTCTGGTATAGAAAACCAGCTCAGTCTTAGTAGCTGCCAAATCTGGTAATTTGCTTGTAGAACTTGAACTGAAAACCGTAATGACCTGTTTAAGATTTGGGGGTGGGCACAGATCAAACCTGAGAACAGTTAAGATCCCCTGGCATTTCTGAGTATTGCAGACCTTTGTGTGCAATATAAACGTAGATTATGACTGAACAGGAGTAACTGTATGCAACTGGTTCTGCTAAATCCATTTCTGTGAGCTCTTACTGATCTGATAAATAAGCTTATCAATACCTGTTCACCGGATAAGTCCCGTGCCCCAGACATGCACTGAGCAAGGTAACTCTGTCCTTCCCCACACCCCCCGTCCATCCCCTTGCAGGAGGGCAGCATGTCTTTGTAGTGATAAACCAGCCATGTGTGTCACTTAGAGAGCAAGTGTCTAAATTTATCATCTCTTGCCTGGCCATGTTCCAGCTTTCCCTTTCTCCTATTTTCTCCTGTAAACATGACACCTCATTGATGGTGCATGTGTGGTATTACAGCTCGAGATAATTTTTTTAGTTTTACTTTTTTTCAGAGCTGCCTTTCACTCTGCTTTTTCTCTCTCTCCACGAATGTGTAGAAGTAAGAGTGATTCTTACTTCTTTTTTTTTATTTTCTCCTTTTTCTTTTTTAAATTTGTTTCCTTTTCTCTTTTTCTTCCTTTTTCTTTAGTGGACTGAAAATCAAAGCTTTAACCCTTGGCCCTTATGCAAACCTGAGTAGCTGCTGTCTGTCTGAATAGTTAGAAGTCGTAGTATTTAACAATTTAAACACTCATATGCTTGTAAAAGTATTCCAAGGCCAGCCAACAATCTCTGCTTTGAATACTAAATAAAAGATTAGCACTCAAATTTGACTGCTCTTTATAGTTCAGTATTAAAAGGTCTCTTAATTTACAGTAATAAATGCCTTTTAACTGCACCAAAAGTAGTATTTATTCAGTCTGCATGCTTTTAAACTCGGATTGTATTTCAGGTAACAACGTAAATTGAGGCAATGTTTTATAGCATCTCAAATTGCTATTGCTATCTCTGCAATGCATTCTTACTGATATTTTTGCCCAATTGGCTGACATTTGTCTAGTTGGCATTGCTGTTCTGTGGTGTCAAAACAGGGTTGGTATTAGACAGGCAGAGAACAGTACTTAATTTGGCTTATTTTATATGGGGCAACTCTTGCTAAGAATCAAACTTACTCAATATTAATGTAAAATTTAAAAACAAGCTAAGTTTATTGGATGTATGGATTCACAAAATGTCAGTAAAATGGGGACTTTGGAAAAATCAGTATAGTCCGAGTTTTTGCATCCACTGTACCTTACTGTGTGCGTTTGGAACTTAGTTTCACAAGAACAGCTGCATCTATCACATCTAATTGTGTTATTTTTACATTTTTTAGGCTTTACTGCGATCACAACAACTAATCCCATTTGGTTGGTAAAGACACGATTACAGCTTGATGCAAGGTAAAGTCACAATGGGAAGTCTCACTGCTGTGATGAGGTTGTCCTCAAGTCTTGTGAATCTGTTCTGCATCCCAAAATAGAATGAATGTTTAAACATTCAACATTTCAGATTTGGAAAGCTGATGGTGCTCTCTCTACAAGTTATACTGTAATTTCTCTCTATTTTAATCCATTCTGAGACATGCTTGAGGCACTGTAGTAGACTGGCCAGTAAATTTGGAATTAATTACAAGGTTAACAATCTCATTAAAATCATGTTCTACCCAACCATATGCTTTCATTTTCATTCAGTAATACATTCTCTTTAACTGTTGAGCTAAACATTCCTGAAATATGGATTAAGTATTATAGCAAATGGTTAGAAAAAGGCTTTAAACGTCCTCAGGCTTTTTTTTCTTGCATACAATTAGTTCTAGCCTATAAAAAGGGAGAGCCTTCTTTCATGGATAAGAACAGGAATTGTCCTAATGTGGGATAGTCAATAAATTGTTTGGACTTATCATAGAATTGACTACAGAAACGGTTTATTATGCAACTTGTAATGAAAATAGAATTTTATGCAAATAGGAAGGAATCTATATTCCCATCTGTTTAAAACTGTAGGGAGAGACTGATATGATGCCATATGACGTGTGTCCATACGAGTTACCGTAACTGCTTTAGAGGTTATTTGCTGTTTCGTTCTGTGACTCGCTCGCTCAGACCTCTGCTCCACAATGCACACGGCTGCACTTGCAGCTGTAGTGAAGCGCATCCCATGCAGTGTTGTCATGGGTTTGCATAGCTGTGTACAGTATTCTAACTGCTTCACTATGCACAACTCAATTCAGTGAGCCAGCTCAAACTGAGAATAAAACTTTATTTGCCAAATACTGCTTGATACATTCATGTCTAAATGAGCATTTTCTTTGACATCAGCAGTGGCTTAGTTCAATCATCTGCCAGGGTAGCTGTGGTTGCTGTGCCAGTTGTTTGCTGAGAGCTGTAATGCCGAGGGCTGCTGTTTGAGCTCTTAGCCACTGAATGCTGTGGAGCTCCTAATTGAGGCAGCAATTAGGGCAAATCCATTATGCTAAAGGAAATGGTCATTTTCCTCATGAGTTGCTGACATCGATAGCCCATTGGGGAGTCTGTTTTCAGGCAGTTTAGTCCTTTATTGCAGAAAGCTGTGGAGGCCTAGAGCTGCTCAGTGTTTCTATGGGATACTTTTTCTTTAGTCACTGTGTGAAATTTGGCTTGGATTCAGTGTAATGCTTTACCTGTGTTTAGTGCCATAGGCCTTTGAGACTTTTGAGTTGTGTGTTCTTAGCTGTATCTGACTTAGAGCCCCTCAGCATCAGTGTTGGATATTTCCTAAGTCTTCTCACCATTCCCAACCTGTTTAATTATTTTCCAGTCTCACTGGTTGCACTAGCTGATATCAGACTTGTTTTCTCCTTATTAGGAATCGTGGAGAAAAGCGAATGAGTGCTTTTGAATGTGTCCGCAGAGTTTATCACTCGGATGGTTTTAAAGGCTTTTACCGGGGAATGTCCGCATCCTACGCAGGCATATCTGAGACTGTTATTCACTTTGTCATTTATGAGAGTATTAAGAAAAAATTACTGGAGTACAAGACTGCTTCAGCCTTGGACAATGAGGATGAATCAGCAAAAGAAGCATCGGACTTTGTTCGAATGATGATGGCTGCTGCCACTTCCAAAACGTGTGCAACATCAATAGCATATCCCCATGGTAAGTGGGACATGTGCGCAGTCAGATCCATCACAAGGAGTCTTCTCAGTGAGATTTGTAGCCAATTTTGGTGTACTTGCTCAAGAAATATTTCCCTGTCGAAATATCAGATTCAGCAAGTCAACAGGAGTATAGCATTCAGAAATGGAAGTGCTTTACAGTGGGTATCCTGCATGGCCATTTCTTAGGCAATGTTTATTTTGCCAAGGGATTTGCCAGGGTATGGCCTAAGGTACTTGGAGCTACTTTTTCAGTTGGAATCTTTCCATATACTCAGCAATTTTCCATAATTTGCCAGCAAGTTCTTGTCCCCCTTCTAGGGAAACAGACTGTGTAGTTTGTTTTGGTTGCACTTGATCTTCCTGCAAAGTAGTTGTGTATACAATAAGTTTGTTCATGGGCACTAAATTAGTGTCAACTTCTGAGCTAAAATGTAAGCCCAAAGACAGTCCTCTTCTGGACTGTAGCTAAGCAAATCAATTTGCCTTGTCCAGCCAGATATCTAATACTGCCAGAAATGTCATTTGTTCTCTTCTTACACATCCTTGGTTTGCATCTCTTCCTCCTTTTTTTAAAGAGGACTTGTGAGATTGAGAACTTGCAGAGGGGGATTTTTTTGTAAAAATAGCTGATGGGTTGCTGGGAAAAATAATGAAAAGTGGTGAATGTAACCACTGTTTTTTAAAATTTTTTTTCCCATTCATTTTCTTTGTACAGAGGTTGTACGAACAAGACTAAGAGAAGAGGGAACAAAATACAGATCTTTCTTCCAGACACTCTCTTTGCTTGTGCGAGAGGAAGGGTACGGCTCCCTGTACCGAGGTTTAACTACGCACCTGATCAGACAGATTCCAAACACGGCTATCATGATGTCCACCTATGAAGTTGTAGTCTACTTACTTGATGGATAGCAGTGTGACAAGGCTTCCTGGAAGAAGGTGGAAGATGGAAAGACTGGAGTGGACCACTGAATGTCAATGCCAATGTGGTGGGCAAAAGGAACGTTGTATCAGGAACAAGCAGCTATGGACAAAATAGAAGGTTGATGGTGGGCAACTCTGAATAATTTTGCTGCCTTTATTGTGTGGTCTCTTGTCAATGCAACAAATGGGAACTGCCCCTTAGGGAATGCCTTCATACATCTCTTAATTCAGAATTATTCCTTTCTTTTCATCTGTTAATCTAGACAAAGCCATTGAGTCATCTTCAGAGACCTGGTGGGTGAGGGAGGGGCCATAAAATATGTTCCTGGGCAGCCCTATTCACTTCTGAGTGATTGCTCTCAACTACATCATTTTTGTTCTGTTTTACTGCACAGGAACCTGTTGGAAGAATGGGCAAGACAGTACTTTTATACCTTTCTATACCTGAAACTTCCATTTAGTTGCTCTGAAGATTTATAAAGAAACTGAGGTAGTAGTCAGTGCATAAAGTTCTCCATGTTGCTACCTCAAGACAAAATATGGTGCAGGGACCCCGAACAGTTATTTCTTCACTACAAAAGGTGATGCCTTCTGTAGCTTTTTGGTTTGGTTTTGTTTTTTTTTTTTGTTTTTTGTTTTTTTGTTTTGTTTTTTTCCTTGACGTTTGAGCAGTGTTGTAGGTTAGTAAGAGAGGGTCTGATTGTTCAACTCTTCAGGTTATCAGTCTGTTATTGTTGGTGTATGTGGACTTCTAGTCCTGCTGCATCATCCTTTTTCTGTTCTGGAACTTTTCTTAAGTAAGAGAGACATATGAAACGTTGTCCTATATCATCAGTTTTCCTTGCCAAGCCTGTTCAGGTCACTCACACAGCTAAGGAAGAAGTTGCTGAATGCTGCTTTATAGCCTTTTTAAGGATTTGTAATGTGATGAGAAATCTCAACTAGTCCAGCCTCCCATTTGGGAAGACAGGATTCACTCAGATTGTTTCATCCTGCCTAAGCACAAGCTGTATTACCCTTAAATGTCTGGCAAATCCTGCCTTGGATTAGCAGGATTTATGTGGGAGTACTGGGGGACAACACATCACTGTGGCTGGGGTGACCAGAAAGCAGAAACCAATTGAAGTTGTGATAGATGTCGTCAGTGCAGACAGCCTCTGTGCGGAAGGATGGAGAAATTGTAATTGAGATTTTCTTGAAAGCATTCCCCTTGATAATTGCTGTATCACTTCTGTCAGCTTAAGCCTGTGTACTGAACTGCCGCTGACACTATCACCTTGTCCTCCACATTGTCTGATTATTCAGGCATTGTTTTTGTTCTGTAAGCCAATTGCAAAATAATGCCTTGCATTCAGCAGTGAGGCTTAGCTGGTTTATTCTGTCATAATTTAGAGTTTTCCAAAATCATACAACTGGAGTGTCAAGCAGTTTAATGTTACAGGAAGTTTTACAGCTTTCCAGACAGGTATCTTCTCAGTCTGCATCCATTATCCTTATGAGGAAGAAGATCTTTATAAATTGGGGTCAATACCTTTCTCCATATAAATGCTGCTACACTGGCATGGACAGAACTGTGCTCTCAGCTCTTCCAGTGTGGTACTTCAGTACACTTGAACCGTGCATCATGTGCAATGGCTTTATTTTATGAATGACTTCTTTATGCACTTTGTGGCCTTCTTCGGGCTTACAACTTTTCTTCCTCTTACTGATTATCTGGAATCAAACTGTGTTTGAAACATGCAGTTTGGATTTAAACAAAGCATGTGGTTTGATTTCTGTGTAAGCTGTGCAGGGGTTTATGCTGTAATTCATAGCATCTCTGTGGCACTGGTTCTGTAGGCTCTAGGTAAAACCTCAAAGCTTGCAGAACAACCAGTCTGGGTTTTTCTCGTTTGCTTTCCTTTATTTTGACCCTTGTCATGTTCTCCACGCAATGTCAAAGTATTTGGAGTATTTAATGTAATTCTCTGTATTAATTGCTCATCCTGTAAAAGCCACCCGCAGTAAGTACAGGGACTTGCAGTGTTGTATTAACTTCCCTGCTTGGAAAGTGTTCCCTTTTTAAAGACATAGCATGGTCTGAGGTGATGAATGATGAATTTGATTGTCTTAAAGAAGTGAAAGGAGTGCTTAAATGTGTTTTTAAAGTAGGCTTTCTCTGGTGGTCTCTCTAGGAAAAGACTGGAGTACTTATGACTGGCCTAAGCCTTGATGTGATACTTTCATTCAGATCAATAACTGCAGGAATAGTGACTTACTGTAATTTCTGTGGTGTTGAAAGTGGGTCACTCTTCAGGATGTCCAGATTACTCAGTTGTAGCCAAAACTGAAATTGGTGAAGACCATACTCAGCTTTGGAGTTCATGAATACGGTGAACACTGGGAGTAGCCTAGGCTTCATCAGAGTTACTCCCCTCTGTTTGAATACCTTGTCCCTTGGTTCCGTGTTTGTGTCCCATTCCTGGGTATTCCCTGCATACTGTGTGTGTGCCTTCTCTGGGTGAGAGCAGAGCCCCCGGAGTTGATAAGTACGATGTGTTAACAAGGACAGTCGAATATGGGAGACAACAGCTAAAAACAGACAATCAGCTTATTATTCCACCTCTTTAATGAGTGTTCCAGCTTTGTTTTAAACTTCAGGGGTGATCATTTTGGCTTCCTTTACATAACCAAACATAACCCAAACATTTCTTGGGACTTTTCATTATTTTTAAACTACAAGTACCTGCAAAATTACCTCTGATATATTTCCCAAAGATCTTTAAATTATTTATATAATTTTGTTGATATTTATTATAAAAACTTAAAGGGAATAACAAGATGCTTCGTTCAATAATACCTTTAACTACAGAGCTGAAAGCCGTGCATTTAAACTTTCAGTAGCTTGGTGATCTTGATTTGTATCTGGATGTCATGTATTTGTCACCCTGTCTGTGCTAGAGGCAGAGGATGTGCGAAGAACTCTCAGTCATTAACCGGTCACTCATTTCCCTCGCTGAGCTCAGCCCCGAGCGTTGGTGCCCGGCGGGGGCCGCGGCTGCCCCGTGCGGGGGCCGCGGCTGCCCCNNCACGGCGGGGAAAAGCCGTGGAAAACGGATTGCCGGGAATGCAGCTCAGCCCCTCCTAGCCCCGGAGTGCTGTGCGGACGGGTAGGGCTGCCGTGTCTGCCCCGATTTCTGCTCTGTGTGGTTGGGAGTGGGTTTGCACGGGGGAGCTGTGGAATTTTTTGGTTGTTGTAACTGAGACATCACCTGTCCACTTAGCCATTAACACTGCCCCTATCTCTGTTTACATAACGCACTCCGCATCTTCCTTTGCTGATTGAGACGTTAATGACAGCCGATTGTTTGTTTGTTAATGACAGTTTCTACTAGTCTGTTTTTCTTATGACATCTGTGACATTCCTCAGACTGTGGTATTGTCCAAGAATGCTTCCAGAGACAAAAGAGTGGAGAGCCTTTATTAATGTTGCTTCCTGTTTAAACTGTTCAAATTTGGAAAACAAGCTGAATGCTGAAGTGTGCCTAGGTAAATGTACTACTTTTTTCAACTTTCTGTCTGTTAAGACTGAGTTACGTAAGTTTTTTCAGTTCTTCTATTTAAGAGTCTGCCTACCCTGCATATGTGAACATAACTATGCCCTCAGAGTCATAGCTAAACACTCACAGATGACAGATTGAGAATACTTCAGTATTCATGTGAGGTTTGCTATTATTCTTGCATACATGTAGTTGGCTGTAAACTATGTGCATCTACTCTGTATTTATATAGTTAACTTTTTGTTTGGATTGCTTTAAACTTAAAAGCAAATTAAAGTTATGTGCTTCTATTCAAATGTTGCCTTCTGTGCTAAACTGTAAATGACTTTTGATCTTTTAATTTTTCTATTATTGCTACATACCAGTGCCTGGACAGTTGTGATTAAAAATGAAAAATTCATTAGGAGATCCCAGTGAATTATTTGATCTTGTGCCATTTTATAGTAGCTGAAAATAATGTGTGTGTATTGTACCTTTTAATATGGCTTTTTTGGAGGGATTCATGGATGACTTAAATTAGTGGTATGTGTCATGCAGTTGGATTTGAACACAGTTACCTCTACAGAACCAAGTGGTCCTGTCTGTCAACTGAGATTCAGGAACTGGTGACCACAAAACTCATGTCCCTTGAAAGTGCCAGCTAGCACAGGCCATTGCTGACAAAACTGAAGGGCAGTAATTCCTAAAATGCTCAGAGTTAATTGTGTGTGAGGTTATATCCAAGTCCTTGAACCTGACAGATTGTTAGATACCACTTTTCTTACAACAGCTGATGTTTGATCTGAAGTCTATCCTCAACTTCCTCATAAATTGTTCTGCAAATGCATACATGGGGTTTGTTTGGTGACTGTGCTTTTTTCCTCCCTCAGTGTGTGTTCTGGAACTCAATCTTTGCAGTCTCTAGTATGGAAGCAGGCTGGATGTCTCTGATTTGATCCTTACAGCAATTCAAAACTATTTCAAAACTTGCGTTAAATCAGCACCTCTGTGATAACTTTTTTCTTTCAGTAGGTGTTAATGTGAATTGCCCTCCACCTTGCTGTACTTGTGTATTGTACCTCAGCCAGCCTTAGAGGTGCTCAGTCCCGTGGAACCCTGACACATCTGACATTATGCCTCTAACTGGCATAGCTATAATTGTCTCTAATTGGTCTTCCACTTTTACCCTCCAAAGGAGGCACTTTGTCAGGGCAGAGCTCAGGGTAAGTCTGTGGGGATGTGTTGATGTTCCTCCTGCTTTACAGCCCCTTCTGCTGGAGGGCTTATGTTGAGCTTGCCATGGTCAAAGTGTTGTGTATACAATGAAGGTGTATTTCAAGTGCTAGTTGGTTATGACTTGGCATTAATGCAGCAGTGCAGTCTGACAGAGATGCAACCTAAAAGCATGTGAGGCTTAACAATGATGTCTTTCACAAAGGAAAGCCCTTGAATTCAATAATGCACTTACACTAAAATGAAATGTACTTCCAAAGACAAACACTCCCCTCATCTTGTATGTGCTGCTGCCAGCCACTGTGCTCTGTGCTGACTCAGAACATCCTTATCTTCCTGCACAGCTTCTGTAAAACACAGGAAATGCCAGGACTGGAATCTAGTTTTCATGACAAATTGAAGCAAAGAAAATGGTGTCTTGAGCTGTGGAAGAAGGACTGGAACACAGGAGCTTCTGTTTGTGTAGATTGAATATTTCAAGGGATGCTCTTAAGACTGGCCTCACTACTGCAGAGACACCTGAGGGATGACGTTGTGTGAAGCTGACCAGAAGCTTTCCAAAACAAGCTCTAGGTGGTGAAACTTGCTGCTGATTCTGGTTAAACCTCTACAAAGACAATGTTTTCTCCCTTAACTGTGGTAGCTTTTCCTAGTCTTGCTCTTTAGCAGACCCTTGGGATGGGACTGAGGATGTACATGTTGGAATTGCCTGGAGTGTAACCAAAATGCAAAACAGTCTGTTCTGAGACTTGGTCATTCCTCCAAACTTCAGAAATACAATGTGCAAGTGAGGCAGCAAATACCTTAAGGGTTCTGTTAATGTAGGACTGTCACTATGTAATTAGTGACTAGATAGCATAGAACCAGTATTTAAAAGGGAAAACAAATAGGAAAACTGCGGGCTCATGAGTCTGTAGCAGAGTTCTAACTACAGCCCTCTTGTGCAAAGTGTGATGTAGGTATAACGGTGACTGACCAGCAGGCAAGAATGGCTGGTGTTAAAACGAGGTGATGATTATTTGTGATCATCTGTGTTTCACATGAAGTAAATGCAAGAGAGCCAATCTCTATGGGGGTTTTGTGGAACAATGCAATGTGGAGCCACAAAGGAAATCTCCAGTTTATTCCTACATGGGTAAGATCTTGGTTAGAGCAAGTGTTTTCTATTGGGTACTGTTGGGTTGGTGGTAAATACTGCAAGTTCTTGGTGGCCTCTGAAGAAAACTGGTCTTGGTATTGTCCAAATCATTTGGCATGGTCAAATTTATTTTTTATCTATATAGCTATAGATATCTTTAAGCACTTTATCACTTTAATTGAACAATATAAGTTATTACATCGCTGATATGAATCTTTCCTGGTCTAGTCCCACGTGATGCTTTTCTGCCAGCATTATATTTTTGTCACTGTCTGAGGAATGACATTGTGATTAGCTAAGATGCTAGGGGAGAATATATTGCTTTCATAGGAAATGTCCTTCTGGGCTGGTTCAGCCTGGTGCATTCTTGTTTGTGTATAGTGAGGGAGAGTTTCTGCATTAAGCAAGGATTTGGGGCATTGACTGGGGGAGGTCTGTGAGCATTGTAAAATTTTCAAGGGAACTTGGTGAGAAGCTGTTCTTTCCAAGTTACAGGCTGAGAATTTCTCTGGAAAGAATAAAAAATATGGAAGTTGGACATATCTGAGTTAGAGCAATAGAAAGCAGTGTCCTTGCCATGACAAGAAGAAACAGGTAAAAATAGAGTGGAAGAAGTAAGTAGGCAATGTGATTTAATTTTGTTTGGTTTTATTATTATTTCTATTATCTCAGCTTGGATGTGTAGTAATATTTTTAAATGGAAAAGGTGTCCCCTTTGTCAGCAGTTCTCGCCTAAGGGAAAAATGCTCTCCAAGTACAACTTGGCAGAATTTTTATCCCAGTTTAGTTGTGCTAGATGCTTCCATTGAGATACTTTGCTTCCATGGATACTTTTCAGAGCCACATCAGACTGTGCTGTTTCTAGCTCCTCAAGACCTCCACAAGAATGCCCAGTAGAAACATTTCTGTGAACTTGGATCACTTCCCTCTAAAGAGGGAAGACCAGTTCTCCTAGGACGGTTCAGTATTCTCTCAGGATAGATTTTGGCTAAAACGAGCTTCAGCAAGAGCCTCGTGGGTGTGGATGCTGAAGGGAGAGCACACCTCCTGAGAGAAAGTGCTCCCAGTTTCTGAAGTTGATCCTTTGGATAGGATAAGGAAGTGAATGCTGAAGAACAACTCTGTTCTTGCTAAGAAAGCCCAGTAAGTGTGAGTCTCTTCCCAGAAGTGGGTCATTCTTCAAGGAATTCTGTGAGAAGTCACAATGGATTTCCCTAGGTATTCTCTTTTCAGTCTATCCAGGAGCAAGGTCTGCTTGGGGAAGAGTTTCCTTTCTCATTCCCTGGAAATAGTTGAAGACATATCCTGCTGTTAAGACTTTGACTGCCCGCAAAGGCTGCTTCCTGCAGAAAATTCTTACTGATGAGCAAATAACTTTTTTCCCCCTGGCTGCTGAAGAAGGCAGGCAAGCAGAATTTGTTTCTGAGCTGGTAGGTTTTCATTACAGCTCTGTTGCTTTCGTTCTGTCATTTCTGGAAGTATTTGTTTCCCTTCTGTCTCTCCTGGAATTCAGTAAGCACCAAAAGTTTAGAGTTCTGTTATCCTGCACTGCCCCTGTGAATGCTTCTGGCCTTTGCAGTGACTTGCAAGTTGATTGGGGAGCTCCAGCTGGATTCATGCTGGATATGCTTAGAGACTTGGAAATGTGCTTTGAATTACTTGAAACAAGAGTGATCTATTATCATTCACACGTTTCCCTGAGAGACTACTTGAGGGAAAATACTGAAAAATGACAGCCATTCAGCTCTGCATGTAGGGTGGTCCAATATTATTCCCTAATTCATTCAAGCAACAGACAAAGATTTAAAGTGTTTTCTTTGTAATACTAAAAAAATCACAAAACCAATATAAAAAAAATATTGACCTTTCCCCATCAGGGAGAAGAATATCTGCCCTAGTCTCTAATTGTTATAAACCAAGGAGAACATTGCCAAAACTTTATAGCTTGGATGTAAATGGAATATTGCCTCTTGAGCAGGAGCAGCTTAGAGCTGTTAAAACCACACACACACTTGGCCACACAGGGCTGAACCAGTTAGAGCCAGCATTCCCCAGAGCTCAGGGCAGCCAGAGCCAAACTTTCTTCCCATCACCTTCTTTCCCAGGGTAAAAAATTGTTTCCTTATGGCAGGGCAGGGATCCTGGAGTGGTCCTCAGGTATGATGGGATATTTCTGTGAGACAGCATTCTTGTAGTGCTCAGGGTCTGAGTTTTTTACTTGGTCTGTCACTTATCTCACCCTTCTCCTCTGCCATGCAAAGGGAGTCAGAATTAATTTGGGATGGATGGGATTTTTAGAGATGACAGACATGGAAGGATGCTGAAAGCTGAGTAAAGTGTGAGAATTCTGGCTTACCAGAAAAGACAAGAAGATATGGCCCACCCCCTCCTTCCCAAATAGCTCGAGGAAGATAAATCTTTGTGAAACTTTGAGCTTCATTCATCCCTAGCTGTGCAAAGACCTCCATTATTCAAATGGAGAGTTAGCAACATGTGATGGCAGTATCTGCCAAGCTTCCTATTCCTGATGAGGAAATAAGATTGGGATTCAGCACTGTAAACCCCTTCCTAAAGAAGGATTCAGGCAAAGAGGCAGCATTGGAGAAAGCAGGGAGTTGCTTTGTTTCTCATCTGCTTCTCTAAGTCCCTGGGATGAACAAGGCTCTGTACTGTATTCAGTGTTACACAGTGCATACACCTTTCTCGATTATATCCAGTTTTTGAGTTTGCATGTTATGGAAAATGAATAGAGGAGCTTTCCTAGCACCTGGTTTCTCCTCAGCCTCACGTCCACATGCAGCCTTGAAGGGAGATGTGACAAAGTTGCAGTAATTCCCTGGCCTGTTGGTCTACCCCATCTCGACCAGACATAAAAGAGGGATAAAGGGTGACTTTAAATCCTTAACAAGGAACAAAAACTGTGTGGCTCTCCTGATTTGACTCTGCATCTCTTTACTAGATGTTTCTTTCCTGATGTGTGTTTGTAGAGCTTTTCTTTCAGTTGTATATTTTTGATGATGGAAATGGTAATGGATGGAGAAAACAATATTACCTCACTAAGTACAGCAGTTCTTCTCCAGGAAAACTGAAGTAGCATTGCAAAAAATAAAAAGCTTCTAACAGAAACATCCACAAACATCCTGAGCTGACAGACTAAACAGCATTCTTGGGACTGAGCAAGAAGCCTGGCAGTCTCTGCTAAAGGCAGGGTAAGTGTGGAATGTCAGCCAAGTCACCCTGAAAAACAAAAGGTGGGCTGTGTATGAGAAGAATAAAATAGGTTAGGTTGGAAGGGGCTTTAAATTCATCTTGTTCCAACCCCCATGCCAAGGGCAGGGACACCTTCCACTAGACAGTGTTTTTCATACTGAACCTGGCTAATTCATTCTCTCACATGAAATTAAGGCAAAGACAAAAGGAGAAGAATTGAGGTATTAGTCATCCACGCTTTGCATAAGGAAAAATGAATTATCAGCTCACTCTACTGCAGGGAACAATTTAGCAGTAGTGTTCTCAAAATGGTTTATTATGCTTAAGTAGGTTTAGAGATGTGTTTCTACAGAAAGGACTGATGAGGTGACCATAATATGAGATTATTTAAAACCTCACTGTCAGCTGTAGTCTCTTATGGAATTGTGTTGAGGGAATTTGGATGATGATGATTATTATTATTATTATTTTAACACTGAGGAGTGTTAATCATGAACAACCTGGGCTAGTGGGAGGTGGCCCTGCCCATGGCAGAGGGGTTTGGAATGAGATGATCCTTAAAGTCTCCTCCAACCCAATCCCTTCTGTGATTCTGTGATCAGGAATTTTGTGCCAGCTACAGATTTGTACCTTTGGCATGCCAGCTGCCTTCAAAGCAGGCCCAAATTAATGCAGGATATTTTAGGTAACTACTAATACGTGCAAATTAATTTTCTGCAAACTAAGTAAGAAAAATGGTGTAGTCAAACTAATTCTTGATTTATCTTTCTCTTGGTTTAGTTGTTGAAGATTTAGGCACGGTAGTGGGAAGAAAAGCATTTCCACCTGTAATATCTGATTTAACAGAGCTGTAATTTAGCCTGTTAATTTGAAGCTTTACCAAGTGGTTCCTTGTGAAAAAACGGTGTAAGTCCAGGAGACCCAGAGGGACCAGTGAAAAGATGCCTATTTTTTGTAAAAGGTCATTCTGAACTTTTGACTCTGAAACTGGGGGCTTGTTCTTGACCTTGTGATTTCTGGTCTCTGGACTGAGGGTGATCAAGAATATTGAAAACAGAGCTATGGAAGACTACTCATTTTCACTTATTATGGAAATTGATAGTTTTGCAAGTATGCAAAAATTTGATCCAGTGTACAGTTTGCTTTTTCTGCCAGCCAACCCTCCTATTCATGGTGTAAATGACTGCACTTCCCCCTCTGGGCAAAATGGTGAATTTGCTCAGGCCCAAATATGTCTTTTCCCAATGAAACTTTACCCTCTTCTATCAAAAGCAGCTTTTTTTTCATACAGTAACATGGTTTTCTCACTGTTTTTCTAGTCATAAGAATTTCAGTGCAGAAACAGTGGTGTGGTGTTATGGGAGTTGCATACCAGCTAAAGCAATTCCAGTCATTGTTCTCCCAGCTGTATTTCAACCCCTCTGTGGACCCCCCACTTCAGCTTTTCCAGGTTAATGGGAAGTCAGTAAGACAGAATTAATGAAGGTAAAATTACATGAATGCCTAAAAGATTAATTTATGCTGATTATTTCCTTGTTTACAGGCAATCAAATACTTTCTAACACGAACAGAAAGTCTCTTACACAGTGAAAAGCTCGATACTGCTCAAGAAAGTGCTCTGAAGGTTAAAGGCAATGTTAATATCTGACAGTCAGAATTATGTGCAGCACAGCAGGGTCACCAACAGTAAACCATGAATGGGTTATAACACTTACAGAACAGAAGTACCACATGAATTCACATTCATAAATAACATCTGCAGTCCTACAGGACAGGAAAGGAAGAATATTTGAGCTTTCTCATACTTTTTCTCAGTATGTGAAACATTGAGAATTACTTCTTATTTAAGGTGACTCAGTGTAAAGGGATGTACGTATAAATTTCTAACATCAAGCTCCTAGGATTGAATTTTAACCCTTTTGTTGAGCTTATTATAATGAGAGTTTGTTCTATATTTGTAGTTTCTGATTATGTCAACCTAATTACCAATCAAAATCTTGACCCTCACTGCTTAATGAGTACTTAGCACCTAACAGCAAGTTTTAGAATTTACAAATCAAGTGAACCATCTACTGTGCTTCCTACAGACTCCATTTGCAGAGCTCTCTGTCGGAAATGTCCCTGCTCTCCACAGATGATGGCATAAGGCACTAGAAATATGTGTTTTTTATATAACTAGTCAGTATAAAAGCATGATTCAGACTGGGAATTCTAACAGAAAGCAGCAAAGCCAAGAGCCAGGTCTTGAACAGCCTGGATAGAGCTTGAATGTATCAGTGTATAAAGATGTTAATGGTTTTCTTCATCCAACTGATAAATGTTTGGAAGTGGAGATGAGTTGAAAGAGAAAGTCTCCAGTGGGTCACACTTCTAGTAAAGTTTCCTCGTTGCTATTTTCTTTACAGGTTGATATTAAGGAGAATTTTTGTGGTTGATAAACCTGGTAAGTTCTAGTAAGTCAGTAAGTTGCTTATGACATGAAACTGTCTAACACCTTGTGCTGTCTGTGGCACTGCTGTTTATATAAATCATAATATAACTCCAAAGGATTTATAAAATTTGCAGAAATGGGACCTTAATATGTAGGTGTAGTATTACTGCTGAGAAAGTGCGATTTGCAGGTGGTTTATGGCTTAAAAGTGGCCTGGGAATGACAGAAGACTACACAGTAGAAGGTTAAAGCCAATTGAACAAGTCAATCATTTGTTCCAGTTCAGAACTGTCCTTGCCCGGCTCCCCAGATGGGCCTTACCCCTCAGCCAACCTGGTGTGAACCTGGATTGTTTCTGTTCTGGGACTTTTGTGGGAGGCTTGAGTAGCAACCAAGGCAGCTACAGGCACATAAGAAATTAGTCCCCTCTCACTTAGCAATGCAGGACTAAACAAGAATTCTTGTGTGATTAAATCCAGGTCCTTGTTGTGGGAACTTGTGGCCTATACCATTCATAAATCTACCAGGCTTCATCTTTAAACTAATTAGGTTACTTTTTCCACTGGGAGGTTGCCTCAAAACCTGGCTTTCTTGTGTTGAAACTGCTCTAATTTAGTGTCCTAGCAAGAGTCCGTACAAATTGATATCACCAGTGACAATAAGTGCCAACAGCTCTCTAGAGTCACTTGTGTCATAGGCACTTTGTATTGGAGACAGTTTCCTTGATTTCCCTTTTTCTGCTGGCTTGCTTTTGCTTTGGAGTAGCACGAGGGGATATCTTGCATATGGAAACGTGGCCTGGGTTGCCTTGTTCTTGGATTTGCGTAGTAAAAACGCTGTCTTATTTTTATTTTAAAACAGTTCACCATATTTGTACAAACAAGCTGAATAATCAGCCAGCTATTGTGTCTTACAGTTAGCGAATGGCACAGCTGGCTCAGCTTCTGTGCACCCCAGCAATTAGTTCAGACTGACTCTCTTGGATTGTTTTTGCTGTATCTTGGCTTTCAATTGCTGGTTTGCAGTGGTGACTCACACATTCTGTACAAGTTTTTCTATGGCTCTATAGACACTAAATTTCCTTTTGGTTATACATGAAATTATGACACCATTGAAACACAACCTCATAGTATTTTTGCTTGCATCCTTCTGCAGGCCTGATTCTGCTCTCCTAAATAAATCCTACTCATTTCATGCCATCATGCCAGCTACTACTGCTTTTTCAGCAGCACAGGGTAAAGCTCTCCTGAAAAACCACTCCAGGGGATTTTTAGCTCTCCTTCATTGCTGCACACCTACAAGTGCTCCTGTAAAGTTGAGGAAGCTGTTGTCCTGATGCTATTGCCTTGTGTGTGTGTGTGTGTAACCTTCAAACCTACAGAGTCCTGCAGTGGTGGGGCTGTTCAGAGTCACAGGAGAGTCAGCACTTCCATTCCTGGCTCTGCAGCTGTGCACAGCCACCAGTAAATCACGTTCCCCTCTCGGTGGGAATTAGCCACGCACTGACAGGCTGTGGATATAAATAACAATGTGTGTGGAATGTAAGGTGCATTCAGTTGATCTGTCTGTAAATAAAATAATTCAATGGCAGCTGGTCTTTATTACAAATTTCATCACTGTTACTGAAAAAGCTGGGTTGTTAACCTCCTTTTTTTTCTGAGAAAGTTTTCCATTTTCCATTATTTCCTGCTGGGAACTATATAATTCATAAAACAGGTGACTGCACTGTACTGATTGAGGCTAATGCCAACAGAAGGAGTTTTGAAGGGGGGAAAAAAGCTCTTCCTGTGGGGGAGAAAGCTGTTCCTGTAGAGAGTTAAATTACTGATTCTTATTTAAATTTTTTTTTTAAAGTCTGTCTTTATTTGTGCTACTCTTGATGCTGAAGAGTAGATTTACAGGTATGTGAGCGAACCACAAAAAGTTGTCTCTTACTTTTCATTTTGACAGAAATAGCTTTCTGCTCACTTCAGAAAGGCCTTCTGTGGACACTGTGTTTAGCCTGGATTCCTCCAGATGAGAGTTTGTTTCATCCAAAAGGGATTATACATCCTGGGCTCAGAGAGCCTTTAAATTAGAGCTGCCTAAGTGTAACTTAATTTATGCTAGCATTCTGTCCCTCAGGCTGTTATCTTGTGCCCTCACAAAGCTGCAAGGTACTTTCACCCAACCAACTGCAAGAAGTCTTGCATAAGTAAAGCCATTAAATTGACAAGACCCAATGGGAAAAAATACAGGTGTATGGCAGTAAAATTATAGACTTAAATGAGCCAAATCATAGTTCATTTTCTTTATTATTAGAATTTTGCTTGGATTGTTTGGGGATTTGGGGAATCCTATGAAGCTGAGGTAAATCCTTTGATGTTTAACAGTTTATGAATATTTTCATAATGACATCTAATTTCCATACTTATGCTTTGAGATTATTTTCTTCATTATGTGAATTTAGTTTATCACTAAAAGGGTACAAAACCCAAATAAGTGGCAGGTTCTGTGATTCAAGTGCGGGACTGCTTTCAGTAAGGATTTTTCCTTGTCAATTCAGTTGAGATTTTGCAGATGAAAACCTTTTGTGTTTTTGCCCCTCTTCTGAGACAAAGACAGAGGGATATTTTGATATAACCAAGAATTGCTTCAAGGTGCTAAGTGAGCACATTGGAAATAATCGAAATTTTCCCAACACAGAAAATTTCCGAACAGGACTGGCTTTTGTCTGAAGCAATGCATTGTCATCAGGTCTCTGCGCATTTCCCTACGCTTCCCTAGGGCAGACACTTTTAAGGACAGGAAGTGCAGGAAAATGAACTGGGATGGGGCTGGTGAGAGTGAGAAGGAACCAGAAGTATTTGAAAGGCATCACAGCTGGTACGGACACGGGACAGCTCAGCAGCTCCATGGGATGGACTGCAGGCAGGGAGGAGGGGAGCAGCTGAACGGATGAGTATTCAGACTATTTATAGGCTTCCTTCCACATCTTGGTTGGGAGGCTGGCTTTCTTCCTAAATCTCAGTGAAGCTATCAGATCAGCTGTATTACTTGTAAGGATTTTTATTAATAGAACTGCTGGAGAGACTTTTGGTTTCTTGTGCCAAAATGTAAAGAACTATCACCACGATGTAAAATGAAAAGCAGGCTTTTTAAAATCCCCACGCAAAACCTCAATGGTTCTGAAATGAAAATATAAGTAGACCCTGAGAACAAGTATAAAAAAGGCATAAATTTTGTTGCATCAAGCCTGTTGTTCTGAAGGGGAGCTGTGAATTCAGCTTTGAATATTTTCCTGTCATAGGGGTTGCTGTGACCTTCACAGCAGTGAAGGGGAAGGAGCTGTAGATTGAAGGGAACAGGGACTTATTTTCCTTGCCTGAGTGTCTGAAGCTCTCCAGTTTGCAGAGTGGGAAGTTGTGTTTGACCATTCTGCACCCAGCTCTGACTGCCCTGCAAGAAATATTCCTGGGGCTCCCCATTCCCCAGGCCTGGAAGCAGTAAAAGGCAGGGATGGGACGAGCAGCTGAGGAGGGCTTTGGAGTGACTGTGTGTCAGTGCTCCAGGCACCTGGACACATCTGCAGGGTGGGTGTCTCTTAAAGCTGTGCTTTAAATGTTGCATTTTCTTTTTCCTGCATAAATAGTAGTTAAATACTGGGTTCCCATTGAAAGTCATCCTGAAGGTCAGGAGCTGGGTGCTTATTTCCCATTTGTCTTCTGAAAGTTTCCACTTTTTATTTTGCCAGTGTGCAGCAGTGTTAAAGTCCAGCAGGCCCAGCTAATTCTGAGATACTCAACATAAGAAAAAAATTTATAATGTGAAAATGCTGTTAAATTTTACAAACCTGCTTTGCAATGCAAAACTCATTCACAGCAAAGAAGTTGAATCAAAGGCTCACCACTGCCAACTAATTATTTAATGTTCTCCAGCTAATGTTGTTATGCTGCCAAAAATGTGTGCTTCCATCTTTTTCTTTTCTCATTAGAGGAGGATAAGCTCATAAATTATTTTTCTGCTTGAGTTGTTTGATTTGGACTAAATTTTCTTTTGTGAAACTATATGTCTGCTCCCTCTGCTCACTAGCAAACTTGGAAAAAATGGCACATCATCTCTTTGTTGCTGCAGCTAGAAGCAAATACATTTTAATTGGGTTTTATCACATTCTTCAAACAAAATATATTAAAAGTCTTCATATGGGA
Source organism: Pardalotus punctatus (assembly GCA_013400915.1). Lineage (NCBI taxonomy): Eukaryota > Metazoa > Chordata > Aves > Passeriformes > Pardalotidae > Pardalotus > Pardalotus punctatus. The sequence goes on along the minus strand of VZTX01031054.1, from coordinate 879,396 downwards.
ATCCAGAAGCCAAAACGAATGTGTTTCTTCAAGGCTTTGAATGTAAAGGTACAAAAGGAGGTAGTGATTGGTTGCTTGTCAAAGACTTGAGAGCTCTGCCTTCAGTTTGCCGCTGTTGTAAACCATTACAGGTGCTGTGAGATTGCTGACAAGTAGCTCAAAGAAGGCTTTTCTTATGATACACAAGAGAACAAACCCTGGAATTCAGGTGCAGTTCAGAGGTGTTCAGGGTAAAGCAGGGAGTTTAACACCTGAACCCGGATGCCCCTCAGTACCGCCTGCCACCATCTCAGAGGGGTTTGCTGCACACCAGGACTCAACATGCCCTGGCACTCTGTCCATAAACAGGGGCTGTTGATGTGAGTGCAGTAGGATCATGCCCTGGGTTGGATCCTAAATGTAAATTCACACCAAATATGTGTGTCCTTGTTGCAATATCCAGAGATAAGCGTTGTCTAGTATAGGTTTATTCTTTGGATACAGCAGCTCGTAGCTGTCCCATCGGGAGCTGGGATTTCATCAGCTCTTGCAAAGGGCATTTTTCAGTCTGGTTCAGAGACTGGGACAGAAGGAAAACCCAGGATGTTACTGCTGCGATTTAGTAAATAGTGCTGTCCTATTTCAGTGCTGGACTGTGCTTCCCTCAGAAGGCTCAGAGTATTTGTTGGGTTACAGTCCATCAGGACTCAGTTTCCTGGCAGCACTTACTCCTACCCAGTCACTTGTGGTGTTGAGATCTCAGTGGGATCTGTGACTGACAGGTCCCCCATGAGGCACCAGCCAGCTGCTCTGGGCACAGATTCCAGAAACCCTCCCAGACCAGACTCGAGCTTCAGCTATCACTGCCAAGAGAATTTGTCCTCTCATTCTTGCACCAGGTTCTGACTCGCCCTATGTGAAGCTTATCGGATTCCTGGAGATCCCAGGTGAGGAGAACGCATCCGTAAGGTGATGCTGTTTCTCGGTGCTTTAGTGGTGCCAGAGCACAGCAGTGCAATGGTTGGAAACAAGGGCAAAACACTGCAAAAAACAGGAGAATTTTCATCCAAACAGGTAGTTATCCCTCACATATCCTTAGTGCAGGGACAGTTTGCAGTGGCCAATTTGCAGTTCAGCTAAAGCAAACCTGAATTTATTGAAATAGAGCTGTTCCTATGAATAAGAAGCATTTGTATTTGTTTTGAGAAGTAAAGCCAGCAGGAGATCCCTTTGGGCTTAGAGTCAAGGTCTGAGATCTTCAAACTGAGATCTCATGACAAGGCATTTCTAAAAATGTGTAAATAATCAGTCTGTCAGAATTTTGGCAGAGCTTTTTCTTATGCCTCCATAGTGAGCCTGACAGTTTTAGTGCATGGAGCTGGTCAGTGAAAAAGTAATTGAGGCATTAAAATGTTGTACCCCAAGATATCCCAGATCTGTCATAGCTGGGTTCTTGTTAGCTAAATTCAGCATGAAGCAGGCTGTGGAAGTAAATGTCTTTAATGCCGTCAGGGAAAATGGAACACAAAGAGGGCGAGTTGAAGTCTTGGTAATGGTTGTTGAAGAATCTGAAGCAGAACCTGGTAAAGCTGTATTAGAAGCTTGGATTTATCAGATCTATTTCAGCAAATGGATGTGTGAGACAGTAGTTGTAATGCTTGAATGTCATTAGGGGAGAAGAGAGAACTTAATGCTGAATTTCCATAGGCAGGGAAATGTCTCTGGATCTCAGCTGACTTCACGCATGGTAGTGATCCAGTGGCAATCTAAAGCATGGCAGGGAATATCAGATTATTAGCTAAATTCCAGCCCTGATGAAGGCATGAGTAGCGGTGGGGTTTTTTGGTGGTTATGTTTTTTGGGTTTTTTGTGGGGTTTTTTTTGTGGTTTAGTTTTGTTTTTTTGGGGTTTTTTTGTTTGCTTTTTTTTGTTGTTTTTTAACCACTCTTCAGAAGGCTGAATGAAGTCTAAAAAAGAATTTTTAGAGGAGCTGCAGTAAAATCATTCAGATCTGTTGTATTTGCTGTGCTGAGGTTCTCCTGCTGTATCTGAGATACTGCTCTTGCTCTAGAAAGAAGTGGCATTATTCCAGCCTGCAGAATGTGTTTTCCTGAGCTGGTGCTCCTTGGTGGGTGGTGACTAATGGAATGATATCCTGAGAAGTGCCACCGTATGGCTCAGGGATGCTGAGACTCATCTCCGGGGTCAGAAACTGCTCACAAGGAGCTCTGAGCATAACAAATGTTTCCATCAGGGTGAGTAGGATTCACCCAGCTGTGCCCCTGATGAGCTGCTGTGAACATGCACTGTGAGCTGTGATTTAAATTGGCAGAAGCATCTAAACTTGTAATGAAGAATTTTTATCTTCCATCCATTTTACTACATAGCTGTGTCCCATATGCCTGCTTCCCAACTGCACTTGTGGCACTGGGAAATCTTTTGTTTCTTCCCAGCTGAGAATCAAGTAAGGGGATGAAAATACTGAGTTACTCATTCAATTCTTGCATTTGTTTGCTGTAGCTCAGAAATAGGTTGTGGAGTTTGTTGCTGATGTTACTTTTCATTTAAAAATGCACTCTGGATAGAAGCAGCTAGTTTCAAAATGCATGAATTAAGACATGCTTTAAAAAGAAGTTCAGAAATCATTGCAGATGATGACTAAAGAATTTATTTTGTAAACTGCATGCTTTATTTTAAAATGCTGCCAAGTATTGATTACAGTCTTAAAAAAATCCAAAGGACAGAGAACTTAAGTCAGGGACAGGATATTAATAGATACATTATCAGGTATAAATAACAACTAATGTTTGGGGAGAGAGGGCATTTTCCTATTAGTTTACCAAATGCCCTATAAGCAACACATTAAACTCATCTCTTCCGTTCTCTTGGCTTTCTGGTTTGCCACACGTCTCCCTAGTGCAGCCTAGGAAGAGAATGAAAGGCAGAAATAGCTGTAGGGTTTGTACCAAATCCCTTTGTTTAAAATGTGTGCTGTACTGTTTGACAGAGATGACAGTCTGCCTGCAGGTAACACAGCAGCCTGTGCTGTGCTTAAAGGTGAATGCATCCTCTCTGTGGCATTGAGCAGGGGAGGGGTGCACTGTGCCACCGCAGGCAGCTTCCTGTTGGTTCATTGTGCAGCTTGCATTGGAGGAAGCTGTGCTGCTGGGACCTCCAGAGAGCCTGCTCTGCTGCAGTTGCTTCCATGGAGAAGTGTTTAACGTGGTCTCCAGCTGTCCTTTGTGTGATAAATGGGTACTAACAGGTAGATCCTACAGAGAGACGCAGTGGTGTGGGCTGGCCCTTCTCTGTAGGCCCCAGCCAGCCTCTGGTCAGATAATGGAACCTGCTAAAATTGGTATGGCAACGTTTCAAGGCAGTGCAGGTTCAGGTCTCTCCACTGTAGCCCTGTCAGTCTTGTGAAGTTGTACAGAACAGCTCAGTTGTTACACCGAGATAAGGAAACCGTGTTCCTTCCAAAGGACATTTTGTTCTCCCATCTCCTAATTAGCCCTTCCTTTGGGCAGCCTTTCTTACCCAGAGGTGTTCCCTTGTGGTGGGAAGCAGAGGTGGAAGATCTGATACACCTGCACGCCCTGAAGCACAGTCACTTGATACACAACACACTTGAAGTTTTATTCAACTCAATGTGGTTTGAAGTATAATTCAAAACTGGCATGAGCCGAGTTTAGGATGGTGACATAGACCGAAGTGTCAAGGTCAAGAGCAGAATGGGTCCATTAAGGGTCTGTGAAAACTTGCAAATAGCTTTTTCCCTGCTGATAACACAAATGGTGCTACTTTAAGACTTCTGTTTGACAGTATTGCAGCGGATGGTGATGGAGGAGGATGACATTAAAACTGAGGGCATGTGTTATCTAATTAACATTATATATGTATAAAATTCTCTGGATTTCTAGTTATTGATAAGTTTGGCACTATTTTCAATTTTCCTCTTAAGTTAAATTAACTGTAATTATCTTAATCTTTAAAATCATGCACGCTCATGTTCACTTACAAAGCTTGTGCATTTTAGTCAAGAAAAATACATTTGAACAGACTGAAAACTCTTCCTGAAGTGAATGGGAGTTTTATCTTTGGAATGACTGTGCATCATGCAGAGAGCATTTCTGCAGGGAAGATATCAGAATGTTTCATTTGTGTGCACTCAGGAAAATGTATCCTGGATAATGTTCTTTGCTTAGATTTAAAGCTGGATCTTAGAACTGGCTTTCAGAAAAGGATTGAGATGCAAAGAATGCAACACAGACTGCAGATTTTCAAAGACTTTTAACTTGTCTGTTCTGGCACCCACCCATAACTTACTCTCAACTTTACCTCTGGAATTAGCTAGGTTTTTATTGTTGTGGTTCTGTTTACAGCATGGATATGTGAAAGTTCTGGCTGGATCGTGTACAGAGTTCTGTGCTAGGACAAGTCAATGGTATTGTGGTAATTCCTACCTTAAACTTAGATCTTTTGCAAAGGCATTTTTAAGAATTTCAATTTTACTGGATTATACTCTTCCCTAAACTTAGGGGATGGTACCAGATCTACAGACTTTTGGGGAAGCAAGGATAATGAATTCCCATTATCCTTGACAGCATCTGTCTCCTGTCTCTCAAATTGCCTCTGCCAGTCTGTTTCTCTCCCTGTTGGCTAATTTCTGTCAAATTTATCTGTGGCAACAGTAAAAATCATGGTCAAACAAGTTTCTTCATAGAGATAGTATTTGGACAAAGGATCTCAATGAAGTGCCCCCGTAGAGGGGAACACCACAGGGTGAGTTTGCACCTACTTGGGCATCAGAGAAGCCCCCAGGGAGCGAGTTCTCTGCCAAAGCTTCAGTTAAAGCTCTCAGCTGCGGGAGATGAAGCAAACTTCCGTAGTTCTGCTGCTCACAAAGCAAACTGGCATCACTGTGAGTTGTGACTGGTAACACTGGATATTGTCTCTGTAGGTTACTCAGGGCCTTGAGACTTTCTACTCCAGTAGCCATCCCATGGAGCTGAAAGTCGCAGTAATTAAATGCCTGAGTAAGATGATGCTGTTGGCACCATGACAACAAATGTCTTTCACGAGAAGAAAATTTGTTTTCTGAGTTTGTAGTTTATTGGATTTAATGGTAACTTGATTCCTTAACTGCTTTGTGAGCCCTTACTCAGAAAAGCAGCTGAGACTCTGAATTTCTGCCCATCTTTATTGCATTAGATGAGGGGGACTTTCCCTAAATGTCCATCAGGTTTAACAATGACTAATCATCTGTAACAGCTGGAATAATGCAGAAAGCACTTGTTATGGAAAAATACACAAACAAATGGCAAGTGCAGTTCCTTGCTTCTGTTTCCACCGTTGAAAATGAAAAGCTTTTGCAAAGTCATGGAAACAGAATAGCTGTGCTAATCTGGAAACCGCAGCCTGCATAGCTTTTCAAGAAGAAAAGAAGAAACCTGATGCTGTGAACGGCTGAGTCTCTCATGTACCAGTTTTGGACTGGCAATTTAGTGTTTTTGCACCTCTTTCCCTAATATTCCACATGAGCCAGTGGTCCCATCAAAAATAGTCTGCCATACTGCTATCCCTTCAAAGGAGAAATTCAAATGCATATGTCTGCATGTTTTCGTGCATTTGAAGACTATTATTAGGCTTGTTATTAAGAAAATCACACTGCCTAGAGATACAGCACCACAGCAATCCTTCTTCCAGAAATACACACTTGTAGGTCTTTGGGGTCTGGCTTATTAGTCTCTCCACTGCATGAGGGAGAGACAAATTTGTTCTCTGATTTCCTCAATGACAGCATGTTATGGATGGCTTAATAGCTGGCAGGGCTCCAAGCTGGAACCATTAAAGCATCAGACAAGCTTTCCATACATATTTCCTGTTAGTGTGTCACACCCCAGAAAGGTGAATGTGAATAGAGGTCAGTAGCACAAAATGAACACGAGAAGTGTTGTAAGAACAAGTTCATTGTGGCTGTGTTTGTCAAAAGAGGGATCCTGATTTCTCTTTTCTGATTCACACGCAATTTATGTGTAATTTCTCATCTTGTCCCTGGATTTATGCTGACATGAAGGTGAGAATTCCCTCCATCTACAAACCACAGGCAGCGAGCTTATGTGCACCATTCACACTAGATATGGGCTCAGTGCTCTACTTTTATATACTGATAATGGGGAAAAGTAAATGTCAAAACCTCCCTGGTGAAAGAGGCATTTCTAGTGATATACAGTAAGATGGACTCAAACCAGGAAATAAATACTATTTTTCCTTTCTGCAATTTGTATAATTTGTACTGTGGCAATGGCTGAGGTCACACCAATTTAGCTGGTCACTGAAGGAATAGACAGAAAGCCTCCTGAAGATCTCAGTCCTGCAACTTTCGTAACTTTCCACTTTCTCCTTAAATGGTTTGTAGAGTTTGCCAAATGATGAGAGAGTTTCTTATAAGTGAAACATGTTTTAAATGGGAGAAATATTAATGCTGACCAATATTATTCCTGTTTTACGATGTAAAGGAAGATTTAAAATGTATTTAAGCTGAAAAATATTGTGTTATACTATCTTCATATTTTTATCGCCCTGTAGAGTATCCCTCTTGCATGTGAGAATCCTAAGTAGAGAAAAATGGAGTGTATGGTAAGAGAAGTGATTGCTCCTTTGGGAATTCCAGTGTGAATTCTTATTGAAGTGATGAATAAATTAGGAGATGAAATCTGGGTGTTATTGCAGATATCTGAGGGGATATGCTTTGTCACCCAGTGTAACATCCACAGGCAAATCAGTCTGCACCTCAGAATTCATGTGATTTATTTTCTGGAGTTCTGTTTTGCTCAAATGCTGTCAGACAGCTCATGCTGTCAGATGACACCATCAAAAAGTAGAACAAACAGAAAAAAAATGTCATTACATAATGTCTCTGCTTTTTTCCTCATCTTAGAAAGTGACTTTCCCTTTGCATCAGACAGGAGTGTTTGCATCTCCTATTTCCCTTTAAGAAATAAATAGGTTAGTTTCCTGCAACAGCGTGGAAGGAGCCAGCCATGTCCATGGTACTGCCACAGGCATGATTGCTTACAAAATATGATTATTAACCATGTAATCATGTGTTTCTCTACCATATTTTTCCTGGGGGGGTGTTGTTCAGTAGTCTGTTGAAAATGTGCCTGGGACAGCCTGAAGAAATGCACTGATAACGAGGCTCCCTGCCTGGTGATTCAGTCCTTTCCAGTTTCCTGAAGGTCACCTCCAGCTGCCTCCCTGTTCACGCTTCAGTTTCTCCCAGTTCCATTTCAGTGCTCTGTGCAATAACAGGTTGCAGAATTCAGTTTCTTAAATTGGCATCCTTAAAAAGCCCTGCACTGAAAATCTAAACACTTTAATGATTATGTGAATCCACTCTGCAGGCTTTTATATAATAATTTTGGTTTTCCTCTTGTTGACATTCAAGAACTAAAGCAGAGAATCAAAAAAACAAGCAGTGAATTCTTCCTGAGAGCTCTTCAGCAACAGCTACTTCACTCCAGGAGCTTTCTTTTGTGATACCCTCAGAGCACTGCCCAATTTTTTGAAATGGCACTTCAGGCTTGATGATAAATTGCATTAATGTGTCTTCCATCTCTAGAGAAGCAGGATCTATGAATGGAGCCAAACCAAGCCACAGAAGTGGCTGAGCAACCCTGACAAGTTGCCTCAGAGGAAGCGTGTGTAAGTCTAGTTCAAGTCAGATGTTTTCATGATTACATGACTTGCAGTCTTAAAATACTTCAGACAATTGCTTCAGCTCTGGTGTGGTTGCCAGGTGGATGCTGCAGAGTAAAGTCTTTGTTTCTCTTTTGCTGTAATCTTTAGAAAAACCTGTACATTGGTCTTCTGTGAAGAATTTTGTTTAATGATGTATAGAAAATTTGTATCTAATATAACATCAGTAAAGACTCTTCACTGCTAATATGCACTAAGGAATTCACCCAGGATGGCATTTTCAGCATCCTTAGGTCAGCACTCTCATACACTTTTGTGTGCTTTATGAATAGAAATCACAATTAGAGAGACAGATTTGAACATGGCCCTGAGCCACGCACTTATGAAAATGTAAGTGCCTGAAATCAGCCATGAGCTTTGGAATTTAGGTTATTTGTGAATATGATAGTAAATCTAGAGTTGTTCTGAAGTAATAGTTATTCTGTGAGGTATGTATGGGAAACCTGCCTAAATAGTTTTCTGTTTGCTTACACTGATGTTATGTCTTTGTAGTTTTTGCTTTCCTGGGGCTATGTATTTATCCTCTCTGCATGAGGCTTTCATGTCATTACTAAACACACCTCAATGTAGTGGTTTTTTTAGTTAAAGTTCTGCAATATTTCAGATGGCTCACACCAGACTAAAAAGCTGTACAGGAGAAAGAAAAAAATCAAGCTAATTTGGTTGGCCTGTCTTTTGCAGCAGGAGCTGGGCAATCAGGGAGTTTGTAGGTGAAGCACTCAAGCTGGTAATGTCAAAACAGACGAGTGACAAAGTTATAGAAGGAGGTTGTAGTGAAGAGTTCTGGTCCATCTATGGCATCCTTTTGACTCACTACAACATCTGATGTTTTGGGGAAAGAGAACAGCAGGCTTTTTGGAGACCTAGACTATATGGGCCATCTCTGAAAGTAGAGAGGTGGCACCACACATTTCTCTGCTTCGGACCTTTTGATTATCATCAGTAGCATTTTTCTCTGGCAGCTATTAACATTATTTTTAAACCTGGAAAGAGCAGTTTGGAGAACTTGCAGTGGATGTTTAGAGCTTTAATTTCAAGGCACCTTACCATCTTAAAATGCTTAAAGGGACCTAGAGGCATTTATATGGTGCATTTAAAACTAGCTCCGATTCTGTGCTGCACTGTGTCCTGCATTATAAATATAACTGAGGCTGTGCATGGTCGTAGGTTGGCCATACTTCCTGACCTCTTGGAATTTGCATTATGATTTCTTGTCCAAGTCCTGTGCTAACATATTTTCTCTTTTTATGTTCTACTTCTGTCCTGCCTCTGAGCAGACACTGTAGCAAGGTGCCAACAGGGTCCTCAGGAGTGTCCAGAGAATGCCGTGGGCTGGGCTGGACCTCCTGCACAGTGTCTGTTGGTTGAACTCCTGAGTTTGACCTCCACCAGAGCACAAACCTGGGGGAGCTGGATGAACACCTCAGCTGGCAGCTCCATGTCAGCTCTTCAGTGAAGTTTTTCTGCTGCTGCTTTTCTGTTTTCTCCTTATAAAGGTTTGAGAGACAGACTCAACTCTGCCTGGGTATGCTGTGTTTAAGGTAAAGGCATCTTCACCGAATAAGAGTGATGTTATTGACAAAAATATTTTCAAAATAGCAAATACTAGGGAATACTCTGATAAAATGACATCTTTGTGTATATGTTCAAATCCTAAAGTCATTTATAGAAGGAAGACATCCAGAATGAACTTCTCATTACATGTTTGGAGACTTTGAAGCTCCAGACTCCTCCTGTGCCACAAAACCAAAGTGCTTCCCTGACAAGAGGCATGAGGAAGACAGGTCAAGTGAACAATACAGAGCACTGAATAGTAGTTCTGGAAGAGAAACATCAGAGAAAATGCCAGAAATATCAAAAACTAGTTTGCCACCACACAGCTCTTAGAGCTAATGTCTCTTAGGGTGAGGTATGACCTCATTAAAGTTACCAGGAGCGCTTCCAGTGGCATTAGTGCAGTTTTGCCTGTTGAAATGAGGGTGAGTGCATGGGGGTGCCTTGCATTCAGCTGATATTGCCTTTATTTCTCAGGCTGCTCTGAGGCCTAGCAGAACCAAGGGAGGAAAAATGGTGAACTCGGAAGGGTGTGAGCTCCTCAAGTGGATGCAGCTCAGCCTGGGTGCTGGAGCTCAAACTGCTTTGTGTCACTGCTGCACAGGTATCTGCTGATCCCTACTCCCAGTTTCCCTGGGAAGCTCTGTGATTCCCGAAATGTTAACCAGGGTAGACAGCAGTGAATCTCCATAGAGGCCTGCAAACCTGACTTTCCTGGGCTCTAAAAACACTTTCTTACATTTCTTATGCAAACTCAGAGCAAAGCAAAACACTGCATCTGCTTCTTGGAATAATTTCACATATCTAGAACCAGAGAGGGTTTTTTAAAGTTATTGATTTAATAGATAATGCTTAATATATTTTATTGTAGTCATAAAGTCCTTCAATTACCAAGTTAATATTTCCCAAGGAAAATCTGGCAAGTCCTAAGTAATAAGAAAATTGCTGCCCACAGTTGATAGTTTAATAAGAGGAAATGCTATTTAATTTCATTATTATTCAGATTTATGTTCAGTTTTCTCAATTAGCATATAAATACTATAAATCACTTATATGGAAAAAGCCTTATCCTGGAATATTTGTAATTATTATAAATAGCTGGGTAAGGCAAAATCTTGGCTAACACATAGCAGTGAACACAAATTAGGCTGAACAGGGTTATGGTACAATGAAAAATGTTTGTTTTCTCCAACTTGATTTCTTTGGAAGAATTTTTGGACCCTTATGTAGGGATCAGAATCTTTCCTTCTTAAATCTACTCATGTAAAGGTGCAACCATTTTCTTTTATGTGTATTTATATATATTATTTTTTAGATTTGAAGGTTTGCACACCCATTCTGTCACAGAAGCCTTTTTTTAAGGATCAGGCTCCTCTTTAGCATCTTTGAAAATTGGTGCTAAAGGGATGCTATTCCTGTAGTCACCTTTTGGCCAGGGTAGGTATAAATTAGTAATGCAGTTGAACAAAATATGCAAAATCATTCTGCTCTCTCACTAGAAAGCCAGAGTAAATACATAGATTCAGCAACATGGATGTTTATAAATGAACACCATTTTATATCAATGAAAGGGAAGTGACAAAGCCAAAGACTGATTAAGAAAAATCTCTTTTCATCCCCATTTTGTGTGTGTGGACTCGAATGCCAACATATTCTTTTACAGCAGTAGAAGTAGGTAGCTTTCAGCTTCCAGTGGTTTTAGGTTAGAATTAGCACCTTAATCTTTTTTCTGTTTTAACAGACAGCCAGAGTAGGCAAAAGAATATCAATTTCATTTCCTCCCACAAAAATACTCAGCCTAAGAAATGACCTATTGGCACCACGTGTAACTTCTGACAAGGAGGTATCAAGCCCTTTGGTAAAGCACAGTGCAGTGCTGGATCTGAGGGCAAATCCCCCCTGGAGCGTGTCAGGTGTTGTAATTGAGCAAGGGGAAACTGAGCCTTGAGCAGAGATGAAAAGCCAAAAACTCCCTGCCAAAAGAGGCTCTTGGGCTGCCAGAGGAGATGCAAGGCACCTCTCTCCTTTGGCTGTTCCTCTCCCTGCAGGTGAAGGATGTTCTTCCAAGGACCTGTCCTTGTAGGCTCAGGTAGACCCTGCCCTTTGCAGGTGACACACACAAATCACGCTTTCCATCCAAAAGGAGCAGCTGTGACTTGTAGCGCTCCCTGTTCTGGCCAGTGCTTTCCTGGCAGGTGCTGGGAACCACCCCAATTTCAGGAGTCCCAGTAACAAGCCAAATGCTCTCTCTGCCATCTCTTTGGGCTTTTGCATCAGCTACCAGCCCTGCTTATGTCATTTTTTTAACTGACTCTCAGGCTCTAAGAGTGAGAATCCTCACCCTCACTTTCCTCCAAGAACTTCATTGGTTTGTTCCCACAACCTTCCACTGCTGAACTGGGAAAATGGGTATTGGTGCTGATTTCTTCTGGGTAATATGAAAGTTTTTGAGTTATTTCTCACATAGCATGTGTGGCAATTGCCATTTGAACAACTCTGAATTCAACAGTATCTGCTGCTAGGTCTGGTTTTAAAGGAAGAATAAATATTTCATTAACAACTGAGAATTGTTCTCCATTCACACATGCATAAAAATGTACTGGTTAACCTTCCAGGGCATAGAGTTTCTGGGTCCCTGCCAAGAAATTGTTTGAAAGTGTTTGAATATTTTGAACTGAGATTTGTTCTTCCTTGGATACTTTCTTAATGAGCCAAATGACTCAGAATGACCATTCTACCTGCTTAACCTACTTAAGCATCAGTAATTTCATTTTCTTGAATCTAACTATTCAGGGGTTTATAATTATGACTCTTACATTTCTGCATAAAATTTTAACATGGGATTGGACAATTACCTAGGTAATCTAGTAAAGCAAATACATCTTTTTAACCCCTGTGTGAAACAAAACCAGTAAAAAAAGCGTCTGTGATTCCAATTTTCCAGCCCAGCACAATCATGTTTTTCCTGGTCTCTCAGCTGAATTAACTGCATTATATCCTTGTATCCCAGATATTTTTGCCAGGAGTTGTAGTTGGATGTGCTCTAAGGTGCTTTGGTTTACTGGGAGTTCAAACAAAGCCAGTGTGCATCATGTTAATGTAGGAACTGGATGGGTTTATGACAGTTTGTGCCTGGTGTGTCTGGGTTACACTGGGAAGCTGACAGTGTTTGTATGGGAAAAGAGGGAAACAAATGCTGTGTTTGATCTGGCTGCTTGCAGTGCCGGTGGGAATCGTTAGGGATGTGTGAAGCACGTCCAGGAGCTCAGGTGAGCTGCTGCTCTCAGAGGTGTGAAACTTCTGTCACTGCCAAAGCACTGACACTCTTCAGCCAAAGGCAAACAGGGGCACATTCAGATCTTCCTCTGCTTTTTAACCACCTGAATCTGGAAGGAGAGCTAATTAAAGATGTACAAAGCTTCATGTCTAACTTTATTATAAATGCAACAGTGACACAATTTTTCAGGTGAAACCTACAATGGAAGTGATGAAAACATGCATTTCAAATGAGAGCTCAAGATAAAAAGCAGGAGAGATCTTGCCTAGGCAAATTAACCTACCTACCCAGCTCCTGTGTGCTTGAAAAATTATTTTTAGCATGCCTGTGACACGTTTGATAATTACTTTTTTCTATAATCAAAGGCTGTATTTAACAAAACAGAGATGAAATGGGGAGTTCAGCCTGTAGGGAGAGATGTGTAATCATCTTTATCTGCTCATGTTAATGCCGTGGGAATGCACTCTGAAAGAGGAGCAGAAATAACTACCTGTACTGAGTGCTTGCTAGTGTCCACTATGATAAATGCTGAAGTTACTTGTGAAGGATTTGGTCCCATGGGTGCTTAGCAGGCTGCAGAACCAGAAAAATGGCATGTAAATGTGGCCACCTGCTTTGTCAGGTAGCTTCTCCTCCTTTTCCACACAGGCATCATTTAATATTGAGATACTGTGGGATTTCCTGAGTTGAGTCAGGAACTGTGTGGTGCTCCTGATGGGCCTGGATTGCTCCCAGAACACGCAGGGTGAGGTTTGCAAGAGAATTGTTAGGAGCTCCAGCACTGAGGTAGGCAGGTTCTGCATCAAGCTAACAGTGCTGACAGCTGGCACAGCAGCCAAGGGCCATGCAGAGCATTTTAGGCTGGCTTGCTTGCAAAAGAAAAGATCAGCTTGGAGGGGAAAAAACCACACAAAAGCCAAAACAGGATCAAATCCAGTAATTCATAAAAAATTATTAAATTAATGGAACCTCGTTTAAAAATAAGCATGAATTATATATGATTCCATATATCTTGTCCATTTAGGCTTTTTTTTAATTAATAGCTTTCAAGTAAAATACTGAAGAACACTTTGACTGGAGGGTTTTGTAATGAAATAACAAATTTGATGTGTAGTTTGTCAGCAATTGGGAATAGAATTTCTTCAGCCCCATTTTGCTGAGGGCATTTTCTCTTTTGTTAGTCTCTTTCTGATCATCTCTAGTGCCTGAGAAAGGAAAAATCTATATTTTTATTAGCTGCACTGAAGAAATTGAGTGACAGGGGTTTTTTCCATGACTGACTGCTGACTTAGAAAAGAAGTTATGGCTGGGTTATGATTATTTTCTCCTGCTGTGATGAGATTAGAAAAAGTTGAAGTCAGCACCTAGCTGGGGACAGTCATCAATACAGATGATGTACAATAAAAATGAAATCTAGTATTTCATTCACCATTCGAGCAGCAGCTCAGTTTCTGTGCTCACTTCCTCATTAAGAAACTTTGCTTCAAAGAACCATCATTAAATTATGTTTCTCTCCTTCTCAGGATGACGTGCACTTCCTAACTTAGCCCTTACACTGTAGGAAAGAAATAATTAATTTTGAGCTTTTCAGTTCTCTCCATTGACTTCTAAGAGGAAAAGAAAAAAAGGAATTATTCCTTTCAGGGTCTGAAAAGAGGGTGAGATATATTTATCCATCAATATACTTGGACAGCATGTCCCCCACCGTTGCGTTTTTCTAAAGTTTATCACAAAGTTTGTATGCTTAGTTTAGTGGATTTCACTTGAAAAGTAAATGTAGTTACTTAAACTGTATTTTGAAATATCCAAAGTGAAAATTTTGGGAGGGCATTGGAGTCCAGTATACTCCCTACATGGTGTTAAAATTCAGTGCTTTCACAGAAGGTATTAGTCAGAATCATTAGAAGGTTGCACTTATGTTTCAAGGCTTTACAAGTCAAGCATCAGCCAGATGAAAATTTTTAAGTGGAATCTAATTTTCTAAGAATAAACATAATTTGAGCCCGCCCCATCCCTGTGCAGCATCACATGGCTACCCTCAGCTGCACACAGCTGCCTGTGCTGGTCTGAGCTGCTGAAACCACACGGCTGAGCTGTTATAGCATGGTAGAGAAAGGGCAATTAATAGCTAAACACCCTGTTTTTAATGTTCATAGAATGGCCTGGGTTGGAAGGGACCTCAGATCATCTCGTTCCAACCCCCTGCCATGGGCAGGGACACCTTTCACTAGATCAGGCTGCTCAGAGCCCCATCCAACCTGAATTTAAACTTCCAGGATTGGGGTATCCACAACTTCTCTAGGCAACCTGTGCTAGTGCCTTACTGCCCTCACAGTAAAGAATTCTTTCCTATTATCTAATCTAAACCAGTCATTCACAAGCTGTTGAAGATCTGTACTATTATTTTACTTAGTTTAATTTTAACTTCATGCTCATTGTCTGAATGATTCTCTTCACCAGGGGAAATGGACGGTAGCTCATTCTGTTATTCCGTGAAGAATCAATTGGGAAAATGTCACCAGAGGCATCAGGTATTTTATTAACTATGCATTTGGGCACATTAATTTTCTCAGCCTTGTTTCCTGAGAACAGGTGATTGTGCTGCAGAGATCCTGTTGCTGTTCCTGCTTCATAATCCAAACGATGCTCTGGTGTGTACTTCCCAGCCGACAGATTTGTCACTAGACTATTCTGTTCTGCTCCACTGTTTTTTCTAATTATATTATATACCCTTCTTCCCATAGCTTCTGTCCCATCCAAACAATACATTTTAATCATTTGCTGGAACATTATTTCATAGCTTCTTCATAAATTCTGATTGCCAGTATTATTTCATGACCCAAAGTCAGTTCAAAGTTATATGTTTCAGCTTTGATTAGTGGTTCTGCTTGGCTTAATTCTCCAGAAAACATCTAATATATTTCAGCTGGGCTGGCTTTTGCTTTGAAAGCTGGGCTTACTGTTACAGTATATGGAAATCAAGAGTATAACAAATACGAGTATGACAAGCTAAATTTCTGCTTATTCTATTAGCACTGGGCTGTTGTGTTGGAGTTTAGTTGCTGTTTATTCATGGCAAAAATCCATGTTTTCCTCAGCATCTGGAGCACACCTAATACCAATTACATCTTTTAGCCAGTGTTAGACTGCTTTGTAATCCATGTTGTCATATTTACATGTCACCATTTATATCTGGGATTTGAGGAAAAAAAAAAAAAAGTACAGGTCAAGAAAGGAGAGAAAGAGGAAAATATACCTGTTGAGTTAGAGGTCTCAGTAGTTTCTGATGTGAATTGAAGAATTGCAGAGTGATGCTTAGTCACCTAATTGCTCTCCATCAGTATTAATGTGCAGTTTACAATAACTACGCATGAACCACTTGGTGTGAAAAGCAATTAAGAAGTGAAATCATAAACCCTAAACCCTCAGGGTTCAGGCCATTTTATTATAACCCATTGATGATTCCCACGCAGACTTGACTTTCCATTCAGATAATCTCATTTACAAGCGATTTGAAAACTCATCTTCAGTTTATACCTGATTGTTCCACATCTGAACAATATTACTTCACTATTTTCAGATTTGGCTTCATTTATGATTATGTTATGTAATGACATCAGGATAATTAAACCACTCTCCATGATAGGATCTGTTTCAAATTTCCTAGTGAATCATCTCAATATGAGCCTATTGTGTTAAATGTGCAGGAGAAACCTAACTCTGCCCTCATTAAAAACACAAAAAGTAATTTTGCTTGAAGGAAGACAACATAATATCAGAGGGAGCAAATTACGTATCTTGCGTTCTCTTAATTTCTCAGAAGTTTGGAGTGGGGAAACTCAGTAATTCTGCCTCCATCAACAGCCCCAAAGTGCTCTTAGGCATCAGACATGCAAAGGGAAAACCCCTGTAGCACAAAAGCCACGGCAGGGTTTTATGAAGTTTGCCAAGGCTGTCTGGGTTTGGTGTCCTGGCAGTCTGCAGACACCTGTAGATGGCTTTTCTGGGTGTGCACAGGCTCACAGCATGTGCTGGACTGCTGTGGTTAAATCCAGCACGGCTCTGAGGGCATGCACTGCCTCCTCCTCATCTGGGGTGTGGCTGAGGGACATTCCCACTCTCCTTAGAAACCCCTTCCCGTGCAAACCCAGCCAGGCCTGAAATTGTCCTAGCAGATGCACAAAGCTGTGCTTTTGTTGAGCCGTCCCTTCTCCCTCGCCTCCATGTCTTGCAGCTTCACTCCTGGGAGAGGTCTGAACACACAGAATATTTTCTGTGGAAGAACAGAAGGAGCCCATATCATTTTCCATACACAGGACATAGAAGTCTCTTATCTCATAGATGAAGAAATAGGTTTGGCCTCAGGCAAGGTGCCCTGGGCATTATGTCCTGTAATGAGACAGCAAACATTTTAGTCTCCTCCTCTCTTGAGGTGAATTTACGGATGGCTTACTCCTGCCTCTATTTTCAGTAATTTATTCTTTCACCCAAATCAGTAAATTAAAATATGAGTTATCTTCCTGGCTGACATTTGCATATTCATTGAACATTTCATTAAATTATTTCACAACATTTTTAATGATGCTGACTGGCAGCTCAGGGTGTACCTGTCTCATGGCATCTAAATTGGCAGAGCTGTACCTCAGACTTGAAAGGGCATCACCATTCCTCCCCATTGCTGTGTTTTGGCAGAGTCAGAGAGGGGCTGAACTTCCAACAGGCAATTTACCATTGTGGACTGTCTCCCCTTCAGTTCCAAATTCCTTTTAAATATTTCCATATTCAGCAGCACCAAAATTGTCTTTGTGAGCATGCAGGCATAATAGGAATGTTTGTAGGTCCTGGCATGTCATATTCTGATTTCTATTCATGGGTTTGACATGAAGGTTTGTTTTATATTTGATTCACAGACTTCATTAATATGAAATCAGCACAAAATGCAGTCCAATAATAGGAAGAATATAAACTGGTGGACTGTCTTTTTTAATTCTTACTTGAACCTTTCTGGTGAAGTGAACATTTTCTAGAAGATAGCTTTATTGAATACACTGAATTCTATTACACAATCCTGGATTTTTAAGGACATCTGTAATAGCTGGAAGATTAATCCATTCAAATGAGAAAATAAATTACACTGGTAATTTATTGGTTTGGCAAACTACATGAAAGACTGCATTTTCTTGGGTGTGATGTAGAAACACATTGATTATGTGAGCACTGCAAGGTGAGATTTGTGTAATCACAAGGTAGGTGCTAAATCAAAGAAAAATAGCAAAGTAATAAAACTTCATTTGTTCACTCAAATGCTTATTGATTAATGTTTATTTTCTTATTTTGGTTCAATACCTATTTTGTGAAAAAGCCAATTGCTTGTGACAAGAGAGCATATATGATTTGGCAGTAAACTAGTTTGGCACCAGACAGCAAATTTGGCACTGAAGAGAGTTCAGATAACAAGTTTAGATGTTACACAGAATAAGCTTGGGGCTGTATGGCTGAATATTAAAAAGTTATTTCTTTAAATTCACTAGTGGCTCAATTTTTCTCTGGGTTCCTAAGCCCCCGAAGGATTTACAACTGGCCCTGTCTTCTAGAAGTTTCATAACATTCTTAAGGGGAAAAAGAATATAATAGAAATATTTGCAAACCTTAACAAAAAGCAGCTCTACCTGTTTGGCTCTTGATAGTTGTAATGAAATAGATGGCAGTAGAATAAATGTGTAAAACAAATGTATGTTTAAGTCATATGCATAAGACAATGTTATTGTGATAAAATGCATGTAGCTTTTCTCCAGTGGGATTTACTGATTGTGAATACATGTGACCATGCTGGAAAGCACAGATGAAAACATGAAAACTGGAGGAATGTGACTTATTTCCTTCTTCAGTTAAGTGCACAAACGTAAGCTGTCAGAGATATGTAAAGAACCAGGATTTTCTAGGAGGCTTTTCTCTTACTTTCTTGCCACATCTCTAATTTTGTTAAAATGCTTTAAAGAAACATTGCAGGAAGTAGCTTCTAGTGTTGGAAAACAAATATTTATCTTTCCCAGAAATCATATATTAGAACATTGCAAGTCACCTGCAATAATGTCACTTTGACTGGAAACAGATTCCAAGGTTTTCTCTCTTACATCAGTCATGCCTAAACTTGATTTTTAGTGATGATCATGTAAATATAAATCAAAACTAATGTATCAGTAACACCATAAAAGCTGACTTCAGGAGCCTATTTACAGCTTTCAATAACTTGGACAAAAGGCATATTCCCCAGGGATGGTCTGGTCTTCTGACACCTTTTTTTATTCATGAAGTGAGGAATGGAATAGATTTATTATGCAAGATCAGTAACAAACAGTGGCATGATTTGTGAGGCTTGTTAGTACTTTAAAGTTTGTTGCTAACAAACTTTTGCTCAGGTTCCAGAAAAACTCCTTATTGTATCTTCAATGTGGCAATGGAATATTGTGCTAAACTCATAATTGTATTTATTTTTATTATCTACAGAAACTACAGTAACATTAGCATTTTCTAGAAAATTAGGAAATTAAACAGGTTATTACTCTCTATCTGAAGAAAATTATTACTGTCATTGCAAGGCTATTATTTCTATTCATTTTCAGTGCAACAAATTGGTTTTGCAAGATTTTGTTACTCTTCCACCCCCCATATCTATCTTGTCTCTGCTGAGTTTTGGTTAATGAAGAGCCACATGGATTTTGTCTATGCAGAAAATATACAGATCTCATTTTAGGTTCAAAAATAAATTTTCTTACAAAGAATATCAATGACATTATTAATCACAGAGTGCCTTTATAACTTTTTGTGCTAACTATATTATTGATGCTTACTCTCATGCTAGTTCATTCTTTTATGACTAATTATTCTTTGAATTACAGATAAAATGATGCATGCATTTATTCCTTCAGATTATTCATTCATGACATTTGAAGGCTTCTGTTTCCTAATGCAAGTATACATGATTGCCTTATATAATTTTTAATTTGCTTTTTGTCAATGAACAGTGTCGTAATTACTATTAACTATCAGGCAAAAAGCCCCATCAGTAACAAGACTTAGAGATGAGCCTCCTGTGTGTATCACTGTTCTACAAGTCTGTGTTGAAGAGCAAAAAATGTTAATTTGCTCTGATAAATGCATGGGCTCACTTCAAGTTAGAGCAAGTATGAAAATAAACTGGCACCCTTGACGGCACTGGGAGTGTTTGTGATTGCTGGTTTCATTTGTATTCTCTACTGTCCTTCCTAAGTCACCTGGTATTTTCCCCTCAGCAGGGAGATGCTCTTGGTTGTGCCGATGAATTAGGTCTTAGGATGAATCTCTAGGCTGGACAAGGCTCCACTAATAAAGTTGAGTTCTGTTTAAAATACATCATCATGTCATGACTGACCAAATACATTTTAAAGATGATTGACTTTAATACAGAACTGCAAACTTTTATTTTACATTTACTGGGTATCGTTCTGTACTAATTTGGATGTGCAGTGCTTGACTTCTAAATTTATGGCATGCCCATGACACTTCTTAACGTGAAATGATGGCCAAATTTTCTGTCTTAACTCCTCTATCAAGTGGCTTCTTAAGAAATATATCCTGCTTCCTAACTTGGGCTGTGCAAAACTCATCAGGAAGCAGAATATTTGATCATTTTAAATGCTAAGAAGATAATAAAAACAAAAAGGGCAAACTATCAGAATTATTTGCCTTCTTTGTGAATACTTTGCCACTTACACAACTCACTGCCTTCTGGGCCTCTTCTAGCACAGCATCACTGGCATTTCAAACTAGAGAAAGTTTGGAGTCATCATTACATGATAATAAAATACTATTTTTTTTATTCTAAATATTGAATGGGTGAGGCTCAGGACAGGAGTATTCAGCCTTTTATCAGTGAAATTCTTAGGTTCTGGTATTTCATGATTCATTGATATTAGAGTAACTTTTGCCATTTGAAAAAACAGATATATTCCCACTTTCCAAGCATCAAGTTCCCCATTGTCCCACTGTAGTCCTGATACGAAGCATCACACCATTTTCAAAGCTGAAAGAACATAATGATGTATATGTATAAAAGATATTTTGAGTAATTTTTTGTAATGTTTTGATAAAACTGATTGGATATAACTAGTTCCTGTTTTCCAGACAGTGTTGCTGGATTTTTATACAAAATGGGTCAGAATTTATTGTGGTAGCATGAAAATCTCAAAAACTGTAAATCACCAGAGAAGTCAATATGTAAAATATAGAACTTCCATGGCAATACACAGTTTTATTGTGCCTCATTTGGAATGCACACAACTCTTTTACATCCTCGCACACTTCATTGTCAAGAACTGAAATCAAACCCCCAGCTTTCAACATCAAACATCACTACAGTGCTGAGAAGTGGTTTCCGTGTTTTAACCGTGTATCTCTGTGCTTAAGCACACAAATGCTGGATTAATTTCTCCAAGCATTAATATGGAATAGATGCCCATCTCGGGGGGAGAGGCATCTGGTTTGGCCACACAGGTAAAGCAGGGGTGTGATGAGTTATCCCGTGCCAGTCCTTCCTTCCCTGGCTCATCAGGAATGCTGGGGACAGGAAGATGTAGCCCCACCTTTCATGTTTGTGCTGCTGAAGCACACACAGGTCTCAGCAGATGTAGAGATTCCTTATGCTTGTGAAAACAGAACATTTTTTAAATGGTTTGTAACACAAGTTTTGAGTGTCTATTTAAAAATCAAGACTAATTTATGCAGGTTCTTGATAGAAGTGTATAAAAATTACACCACCTGCATATACTTCCCTTCAGTCTGCATCACGTTTCCTGCATGATAGCTGGTAACTTTTTGATTTGTGTTATTACTTAATTTTTTTTTTTACACCTGAGAGGGCAAGTTATGAAGCAGACAGATGCTCACAACTGGCATTTGCAAGCTTAGGAACTTCCTCCCAGATGTCAAGCCATTCCATACTCCAGCTACCTGTTCCAATACCTCTGGCCCTTCCGTTTCCATGTGCGAGATGACTGCCTTTCCACGGTGATCTACAGCAAACTATTCGATAAAACTCTCTGCTGTCCACAACTGAAAACTTTACATACTTGCACCGATGTTTGTAGAAGTTCTAAGTGTCATCTTAACGCTATTTTCTGTGAGAAGTAAACCTTCAGCGAGAACAGCCGAGAGCAGAAGCGGTGCCGGTTCGGGAGCGCTCAGAGCCCCAGCGGCGGCGCTGCCTCGGCCCGGGCCGTGCCCGCC
>VZTX01031054.1:783236-856847 GCA_013400915.1 Pardalotus punctatus | reverse complement strand
CACAGCATAGCACAGCCCGACCCGCCGTGCTCAGGTGAGGGGGGTACAGCACAGCACAGCCCGACCCGCGGTGCTCAGGAGGTGAGGGGGGCACAGCTCAGCCCGACCCGCGGTGCTCAGGAGGTGAGGGGGGTACAGCACAGCACAGCCCGACCCGCCCGTCCCGCGGTGCTCAGTAGTGGAACGGCCCCCGCCGCCCCTCAGGCACCGCCGCCCCCGGGCGCGGCCCCAGCCGGCTCCTCCCTCCCCGGCTCCTCCCTGCTCCCTCCCAGCGCCTCGAACGCTCCCGCTCGGAGCTCTTCTTGCCAGCTGTGTGCTGAGTGCCTCCGAAATCTGGGGCGGAGGCACTTGATGCTGCCTATTTAACCACCTTTGTTTAAACTGCACTTTGTCGACGTTATCTGACGTATTTTCTCCCTGTTTTGCCTTGCTGCTGGCTCTTGCTATTTTTCGCCGGTTACGTAAGGCGGTGCCCCATAGCCGAGGCGCGGGGGAGGTCCCGGGTGTGATGCAGCGGGGGCTGGAGGCGGTGATGCTCCAGCTGCAGCGCTGCGGCCGCAGCAGCCGGATGGATCCCTCAGGAGCCCGGGATTGCTCCGGGGAGCGATGAGCGCTCCCTGGGTTATTCCAACACCGCTAGTGAGGAGGCTGTGCGGCTCTGCCCCGCAGTGTCACGGGTGAGCTCCTTTCAAAGGGCTCTCAGCGACAGCGGCTCCCCGGGATGGTGTTTTAATACTCGTTCGCGCTCGTGGCAAAATGGTTTTCTCGCCGCCCCATGTTTCCCGCAGCGTTACACGCACTGCTGGTGTCACGCCGCACAGCTTGGCCCTTCCTTCAGCACAATGAAGAGATGTACAATTCTATTCATAGTTTTCTTCACTCTGTCCTCTAAGCTGGTTTTGAGTGCTGGACAATGAAGTCAAAATATCTTAAATTTGTACTTTTGCGTTGTTTTTGAAGACAGAACCCAAAGGGCTTTAATGAGACTACTCAGGATAAAAGGAAACATTTGTTTCCACTGTGTTGCAGATGCATCTTATGGAGTAATCCTGGTTTTAATTTTCCTTTTGTCACAATTCCATACCTGTGAGATCACAGGGGGTCTGGAAAAAGCAGAGAGTTCCAGGTGCAGTTCCTGATCCTGCATTGACTGGCTTGAGAGCCTAAGTGATTGTTGAACTGTCAAACAGGTTTTGTTGTGCAAAGAAAGAAGTTCTTTGGATTTTTGCCTTTCTCCTTCCCAGTGGGTAGGGGTCTGTGTGCTCTTTGCAATGGGAGGTTAATGGTGGCACCAGGGGTGTCACCACTTTCTGTTCTGAGAGATTTCACCATAAGTGTATTAAAACCTACGTATGCCTTCCTATTCTGGCAGTAAATGAGAAAATCGTGTATTTAAGTAAGCACCTCTAAATAAATCAAAATTAGGCTCTTCATTAATAATGCCTTAATAGTTTAGATGCCTCTGTGCCATTGGAACAAAGAAGCTGGTGTCACTGAGGACTTACTCAGACTTATGCTCACATCTGCATCTGACGTTAGTGGTGTTTAATCCTTATTTAATTCTGGAAAGCTTTAGAAGTTAAATGCTGTCACAGAAGAATTTGTAGAAGAGCTCAGTTTTTGGGTCACATTTGTGTTTTGATTCTGAATTGATCAAATGAAAAGCGAGTTTCATTGGCCTTTATAGTGGCAGCAGGACCAAACCTGAAGAGGAGAGAGCTGGTCTCACTGTGTGCTCTACAAGGATGTTCTTATTGATTATGACCCATATTCATGATAATGCAATGACTGTTTACTGAAGAGAAAAAGCGGTGGAGAAGCAGGCAGGAATTCTGTTGCTGCACTGTTATTTTTGAGCATTTTCACATGAGCAATTTTGTGGGTATGCAATATATTTTAAAAAACCCCAATGCTACTGTTTTGCAGTGCTAGTTTCTTGCTCTTTTAAGCACTTGAGGCTGTAAGTTCTACTTTCTTGCTGCCTTAATTTCATAAGGATAGGTAGTGAATTTCCTAAACCAACGCTAATTTATTTTCCAGATGAAGTCCTGAGACTGATGTTTTCTGAATGTTAACTGGTCCTAGAAGAATTAGAACTGCCTGCTCAAAGTGTCAGGTTAGTTGTCATCAGGCCATAAAAGCTCTCCTTTTCCTATTACCATTTTGTTTTTCCTTGTGCTCATGTCCTTTGCTTTGGCTTATACATTTAGGTTTATTATATAGCTTGGTTTATCATGTGAGTTTACCAACTACTGGTAAAATAAATTAAAGTCATACATTAAAGCAGTGTAAACCAAAGTATTTCAGCTTTCCAGCAGAATTCAGTATTTGATTCTGACTTTGGCCATTTAGGAGTTATCAACTTTTAAAATATCAGCGCTGCATCCATTTATCTTTGGAACTTCTTCAGCATTCATCTAAAATCTTCACCTGATTTCAAACCAACATATTTTCTTACTCTCCACAGAAAAACTTTACAAGCAGTTCTGAGTGCCTGTTTCAGATGCTGAAGTGAGAGAAAAAGATCCCCAGTAGTTCAGAACTTGCTTCTGGAAGGGTCATTTCTGAATGGAATGCATCCATCCAGGCGTTTTAGATGATTTATCCAAATTACCTTAAATTTGCTCTTAATTAGTGTGAATTAAAGTGCTGTCCGTTTGGTTTGTGTTAATTTTAAAAGTGCAAACTTCTTTAATTCTAAATGAGAGCAACCACATTGGTGTTTAACAAGCTCACTGGGAAGTGGTTTAGCCTAATCAGAAGTGTTATAAGTTTGTCAGTCTAGACAAATCTGCAGATTCTGATGGTGGAAAGACTGATCCTTATTGAAACTACTGATAAAGCTTCTGGTAACTTCTCCAAAAGTCTCCATCTCCAAGCCTGTTGACCATGTGTTAAGCAGCCTTTAAGACAGAATTCCATTGGCAATAGTAAGTGTGAAGGACCATTGATTTTACATGGAACAGGGGCAATATAACTCTGCTCTCAGTGCAAGTATTCCAATTATATAAAGTGGTTTTGCTTCCTGAAATAAATATTGCTTGTGTTCAAGGCCCTGATTTTGAATATTTTACTGGGCACAGTAAAATACATGGTTCTCATTTCTTTTTTATTTGTTGCAGTACCCATACGAGGTATGTGCTTCCAATAAAATTACTCCAGATTTTCTTTTAAGTGGATTCTGATGAGAATTCCTGTCTTAGATCCATAATATGACAGGCAGGCTCTGATAAAATGTGCATGGACCTGACTGTGTCTGTGATACCAGCTAAATGTGGCAGTGCTTCAACACAAAACAAAGATTATAGCTGACATTTCCTAAATTATTCTGGAGACCTGTTCTGGTGTTTTCCAGTAGTTGTGTAGTGTTAGTTGAATGTTGTTTTGGCCTGCTCAATTATGTGCCTCTTAAATCCAAAAGTGCAATTTCTTGTTAAGAATCTCCTATTGTCTATTTATAAAACTGCCCTTTAAAACTCTGCTGAGACATGGTCTGGTCACAGAGTGCTGGTGCATAATCAGCTTTATAGTCTGCAAATCCATTTTAAACATCTGTTCAACAACATAAGTGCGAAACTTATAGCCAAATATGCCCTCAATGCTTCCCTTCTGCCCTAGAAGGAAGCCAGCTTTTTAAGTCTTTCAGCTTTGAGACAAAGGAACAAAATCACTTTATTGCACCAGAGTTACATGTTATTTTAGCAAATAGGATGTGTTCCTGAAAGAACTATTAACCTTCATATAAATGAACTGTGCTGTGTTGCATAGTGTCCTTTGGAAGCTCTGTTGAAGTTTGCTGATGGTCACAGTGGCTGCACAGGAGGATAATTAGATGTTAAAATGATGATCCTTGGATATCCAGGAGTCTGTAAAGCAGTCTCAAGGGATCAAGGCCCTGCAGAAGGAAAGGTGATAACCTGAAATCTGAAGGGGAGGTAGAGCAGTGCTTAACCACTACCATTCATTTTTATTTTGTTGGTTGAGAATAATACCCAGCTCAGAAATAGTTGAATCCTTCCTGGTAAGTAGAGGTGCATTTTTAAGAGGTGGTTGATAAGTCCTAGGTTGTTTCTTTGTACATCCTTGCTTCTCCTAGGAGAATGAAGAGTGAAAGCAATCCTGTGTCAATCCTGCTAACAAGCCTGGCTGCTGCTTCGTCAGCCTGCCTTAGTGCCTATTTCTTCCGTTTGCATAAATAACATCGGTAATTTTTGCCTTCCTTTAAGAACTCCTATAGCATTTTTGATAAATGCATACCTGTTTGTTTACTTGGGGCCCAGAGAACTGGAGTGAAAGTCGATGGGATGAGGGATGGGCTGTTGTCTGTTCACACAGGGAGCCTGATCAGCAGTCCAGGAAGGCTGGGTTTAGCATTGTGGGGCAGAGGTTCCTGTGACAACAGATCCTGCACAAATTGGGTTTATCCAAAATGCTACATTAATTCAGTTACAGCTTGAATGATGTTTACTTCTGACTATAAAGTCAATTAACACATTATTGACTCTTCCTGGGTAATTTCATGTTTTCTTCTTCCTTCCCCATATCTCACCTGGACAGCTGAAACAGGTTTAACACTTTATCTCATTATTTGTTCCATTGACAGAAGAGGTGATTCGTGCAGAAGAAAATGAGCTGTGTGCCCTCTCATCACAGAGAAATACCAGAGTGCTGTTTCCTCTGACTTCTCATGCAAATGAGTGTTTTGAGTTGTTTTTCTTAATAAGAAATTGCTGGATGCAATTTTCTGGTTTGATAATATATGTAAGAAAACAAACTCTTTGGGCATTGCCAGGTTCCAGGTGCTTTTCTTCAACACCATTCTGGCTACTCAGGACTATGTGAGCAAATGGAATTTCCCCAGCAGTTCATTCTGATGTCAGTGGACAGCATGGGCAACTTCCAGCCTGTAGTTTCTTGAGTTTTTTATGTTTACTTTGCTATTGAAGTGTCTTTTGTATGGATATTTAGTTAGACATGAAAATACTCACCTCTCTGTCCTCTTTTTGCATACAGATGGGTTTGGTGTGTGCACAGAGAGTGAA
Organism: Pardalotus punctatus; assembly: GCA_013400915.1. NCBI lineage: Eukaryota > Metazoa > Chordata > Aves > Passeriformes > Pardalotidae > Pardalotus > Pardalotus punctatus. Next base: position 851,805 of record VZTX01031054.1, on the reverse strand, counting down.
CCAAGTTATTACTCTGTGAATAAAAGTACTAAAATCTTGACTGTTAAGAGCAAGAGATGTAAGAATTATGAGCTAATGTTCACTTATCAAGATACATGGAGGTTTTGGGGGTCAAACAAATTACCTCCTGGTGCATTCAGATGATTGCAGGGCATTTATTCTAGAAATATCTCAGTGCTCAGACTTAAAAGACTTTTGGAAAGCAGAATAAAGCACAAGTTAATGAAAATAAAACATTCACTGCTCAAAACTGTACATCATGAAATATTCATAGGTGTTCTACAGACAGGATATAGTTTGTGGAGAGGAATAAATCATTTTGTTGCAGAATTGCAGCTTGATGTATGCTGATTAACACTGGAATGTAATTATTTGACATAATCAGAAGGGATAATATTTTGGGATAGAAGATATGTGGTTTTGACTGAAAATGTTGATTCCTAAAGATAAGGGTGTCCTGCTAGCATTCTGTGGGGTCTCTGCTGGTGACTAGGTTGAGAATTGGAAAAGGACATCACGGTTTCATTTCTCTTACAAATGTTTTCACCATGAGAAACATTTGCTCCTTTAAATGCTCTGAATATACTCAGTATCCTGTCCTGGTTTGGACTCTCTTTCTTGTTACCACTCACTAAAATGATTTTTAGTAGGATTGGTTGTCATGTTTCAAAAATAAGTAATTATCTTTAATTTATTTTTTTTTCTGGAAAGATTGCCCAGCTTCAGTTGCACTGCTACTTTAGACTGCTGTTAAACAGAGCCGTTAGTCTGACCTGACTTCTTTCCTCTGCTTGTCAGCTCGGTTACAGGTTGTCAGTGCCAAAGGAAATGCTCTTGGTGGTGGAATGGTATAGAGGGAAGTGTTAGAACCCACTCATAATGGAGTTCCTGACTTCTTACTGCTGCACAAACCTACGAGGTTTTAGGGAAGAGCTCGATCTGTATCAAAGTTGTCTTATCCCCCCTTCATTGAAATCCAGCTCAGTGTGTGTTAGACTGGAATACTGTGTCACTTCAGATGCTGAAAGTCTTTGTTGTATCGTGTGTGGTTGTTTAGAGATGCCATTTTTTCCCCTCTTATATAATCTAGATTGTCAACAAACTATGCTGCAATAAAAATGCACTATGGAGGAATGCATTATTTTGCTACTCTAAAGAAAATTACAGTACAACTAATTTGCAAATGAATATATTTAGAAATTCTTCTGTTCAAATCTTGTAGTATTGATCTCACAAGCCAAGTCCTTGTTCAGGGTATTCTTTTAAAGCAGGAGGAAAAGTGAAGAGGCAGTAATTGCAACTGTGAGGATCTGTGGTTAATTTGAAACACTTTCAAAAACACCTTTAAAGGCCTCTGAAAATCAAGGTGAGTTGGTGATAAAGTACCAAAGTTGCTTATGAAAATGGCATTTAGGAACCTGAAACATCTGAAATGCAGACTTCTATTACCTTCAAAAAGGTGCTTCTATTACCTTCAAAAAGGTTTTAGCACAGAGCTGTAAACATAGAATTAATTTTCCAAACTGTGGATGCTAAAATCATTTGTTCATACTGAGAAAAACTTATAAAATGTAAACTATGTTATCTTTATGCCTGCCTTTGTTTCAGAGCTATCTGGCACAGCACTGAAGAAAAGACTCCATTCTTTGTTTTTTAAATGAATATCAAACTTACGTTATTTAAGCAGATAAACAATAATATCATTATCCTAACAAGCATGCATTTATTGGAAATTAGGATGTATTTTAAGCTAAAACTACCTCTTATTGGGAGTGTTATTCTGGGAAATTTTTAGTCCCTGTATGTGCTCCCTGGGGTAGATGGGAAAGCAGTGGATGTGAGGAGCTCCTGTTACATTGAGATGTATTTCAAAAATCACAGTTATTTTCGTGGAAGCATAAAGTTCTATAATCCCTATATTTGATCATTTATTTTTAATGAAACAAATGTGTTGTTAATGCTTTGCTGGGGATGTGCTGATAGTGAAACAGCAATAGCTGTGATGAGTTATGTGTGTGTGTTAGGGCAGAAAATCTGCCCTGGCTGTGTTGTATTAGTTCTTCCTCCTTGGTTACGTGCCTCAGATTACTCCAATTTTTAAATGTCTTCGTTTAACCACTTTTTCCCAGAAGTATCCTGTCTACTTTTTGCATGTCTGCATAGTGTCATTGCCGTTCATCTGTTGATTATTGCCTTTGAAGAACAGAGGGTGAGGGGGCCTTGCTCAGAGTTTTAGAAAGTAAATTATGATTTTGGCCTTTTCTTTTTTAGAGCACAAATGACACCTTCTGTGGAGTCTGGTTTGTTTCGTTTCTTCTGGGCCTCTTTTTGTCAGTTTTAAAGACTTCGTTGGGAGTTTAAGATTATCCCAAGCACTTGGGGGAAGACTTGAACATGTGTGTACTCAGTTGGGTGTGAAAAGGCCACTTCTTCTCCAATGGTACAGTCTGGCCTCAAATACTACAGGCTTTACAAAATCACTTGTATAACGTTTATTCATAAATATATATTTTTGACTTGTAGGCTTGTCCATCAAATCTCCTCTTTTTCTTTCTAAGTCCTGTGAAAACTTGCCAGAATTCTTCAGTTACTGTATCAGTATCCTTTTCTGCTTTGCTTAGTGCATATACATGACAGACTTCAAGAATCTCCGTGTTGTTAATTCACTTTAAAATTAGGTATTTTAATATTCACATTTAGCAGAAATATAGGCCATTAGTTGACTTCAACAAATACAGCCACAAGGGTAAAGTTTTTCTTAATATTAAGTTATTAAATAGAAAAGTCGTTAAGCTCATCTAGTTCCTTCAGGTAAGCCAGACTAAAACATGAATATTTATTACTTCTAAACTGTCACTTCAATTTATGAAGGGACTCAAGATATCTTTGTTTCACAGCAAGCAGGTAAAGGTAATGAGCTGCCTTTAGGTGCTAGCTGAAGTTCTTGACTGTGTTTGTGAGAAACTACTTGTGAGTGTTCAATAATTTGCTTTCTGTCAGTAAAATAGGTGCATCCAAGGCACCACTACAAACATCATTAAGGTGTGAAATACCTGTCCTGTCTTTTCTCCTTTTGTTAAAGTTACTTATAGGTGGACATAAAAACAGAGGGTAAGTGGCAAAATATTATAAATAATTATGTGACCAATCCAAAATCATTTTTTTTTCACAACAGTAATACAGCACTGCCAGCCCAGGGGGTTGACAGCTATTGATCCTGACTTTTATAAGTAACTCAATTTTCCTCTTACTTTGAGGACTTGGAATTGTATCCACAATTATTTCCAGGTCCAAACAGCACTTATCCAGAAATCATTTTTTCTGTTGTAGAGCTGCACTTTGATATGTAGGCTTTATTTCATCCTTCTTAAAATCAATAGGACCTTTTCCTGGTGACCTCGGTAAGTGTTGGACTGGGCCCATAATTTACGCTTTCAGACAATTGTGGCCACAAAATCATATCTGCAGATATGGAGGCAATTCCTCAAAACCAGGCTAACTTCTGCTTGTGAGGGTTTTTTTGGAAGGGAATTCACTGACTGGCAGTGGTTTTCCCTTCATTCTCTGGGGTTATCAGCAATTTTCAGCCATTGTCGGGTCAGGGTGACATGGTCTATGGTTGCTTCCTTGAAAGGAAACCTTTCTCTAGAGTTAAGAGGAGTTTCTGCATTGTGCCTGCTTTGATGAGTCACAAGGAGAGAAACTGCTCCTTTGGGGTAGCTGTGAGTGTTTTCTAGCGATAATTTGGGGGTTCTCTTTGCAAACCTGTCAGGCCACAAGGCAGTTGATACTCTCTAGCAAACAGCACTGTAACTGGCTCAGGTGTGATCAAAGGCAAGGGGAAAATGGTTCCTGCCTGTAACAGAAAAAAGGTGGATTTTGTTCTCTGAATCCTCTCCCCACAAATTCAGTCATGAAACTGTAAGGATGTCTGTTGTAGGTTTAGCCAGCAGACACCAAATATTTGCAGAAACAGATGAAAAACCTCAACGTGCTGATTTAAATGTTTGCAAGACAAAAACCCAATGTCTTTCTGATAGATTGTTTGCCTCAGATGAACTAGAAACTGATTGACAACTTGAAGTCATACTCCAGAAAATATCTGAAGGACTTCTTTATTCTCAAGTAGAACTTTATTTAGAAACACTTTATTTAGAAACATGCTCTGGTAGAAATTTCAAGAATTATAAACGACCTTTAATCAAAGGATAGAGGATCAGTGAAAGAGACAAATGGTTTGATATCTCCTACATGCTGGAGTAGAAGGAATTACAGTTGGACAAGATATACCTTCCTTGTACATTACAGTGGGCCTGGAGCTGGAAGGTAGCATTATGGCTGTAGCTTTAGGACTGATGCTTTCCAGTGAACTGTATCCTTTATGACCTTGATCAGGAGGATTTCACAATGAAATATTTATCCTCTAGGACGGGCTATGAATGGCTTATTTGAAAAATATTAAAAATCACATTACAAGTTAGTGGAAGGAACGTAAAATGTTCTAAAAAGCAGAAACACCTGCAGTTTTCTTTGTACAGTTGCTTGCCTGCATTAATTCCAACCACGTAAGAGAAGTGGCACTGCCTTCCTCTACAGAGAATAAATAACTCTGTCAGTGATAGGACTTTCTGGAGATTTATTTTCTTTGCAAATACTCAGTGTTCATGAGCATGTAACTGGAATGACTTCCATCATACTTGGTGTTTGTAAGCTGATTTGTAATTAATACTGGCAAGCCTCAAAATATGGTCCTTTGTACCTTGGTTGATGCAAATCAGATTCTGCTTTGCCTTGTGGGAGGGTTTTGTGTGTTTTCATATTGCTCTTCACTTGTTCACAGCTGTGAAGAATATAACCTTGGAAGTAGCCCAGTGGTTGTTTACATAATGACAAAATGTGGTTTTCACCCAGCTCATGTAGATGAAGAAGTCAATACCTATAGATTGTTTAGTCTATGGCTTCTCCTGTTTCAATTTTCAAAGATCAGAAATCATAGATTTAAAATCTATGGTGCTGTCTTTAGTTGTGGTAATTAGAGTGATGAAAATATCATTTTTAAGTTATTACTTTTTCTGAAAATGTCACTCTTCAAAATAATGTAGGTAGCAATGCCACTATATTTAAACATTATTCATAGGTGAGGCATCAATTAAAGATGGCTTCTTCCCTAACCAAGATGCAGAAGGAAACCAGGACAGCCCTTTTAGATGGAGAAGGTTGGGCTGTGACCTCCAGCTCTAATTCTGTCAGGGAGTTAAACAGAGTTTGCCAAATAAAAATTATTTAAATCCTTCAGGTTTTGGAGTTGACCGTGATTAACAAGCTACATTTCAAACCAAAATGCTGTGTCTACTTCATCTTCAAACATAGCATGGCAAAATAGTGACTTACTGTATTTGCCTGTCTTGAAATGCCTTTAGTGTACTCATCACTGTTATCTCCAACTACTTTGGGAAAAGACTGACTTGAGAAAGAGGAAGATTTTGCAAGACTACTTAACAGTTCAAAAAAAAAACTGAACAGAGAAGTTTTAGACTATCTTCTGTATGCCACTGCTAGGAATATTTTTAGGATTCCATTCCTGTATGAAATCAGGATGTATTCAGATTCCTGAAAGGTTTGATAAGCACATTGCAATGTTTCACAGTAATGGAGAAGATGAGCCTTGGAAGAGTTTAGGGGAGAGACAGTGTGACAGTCGGGGAGCTCAGTGTGAAGGACGATAAATCCTTGAAGGTGTGTGGAGACGCTGAGCACTGTGCTCTGGGAAGGAGGAGTCAAAACCTGTTCCAGAGAAGGAGCTGCTCTTCCTGCCTGCAGAGAGGGACACTGTCAGCTCTGTGCTTCTCCTGAAGTATGCTGGAATAAGTCCCAATATTCAGTGCCTCAGTACAGGACCAAATTTCCAAGCTGAGGTGGATCAGAAACAGTGGCAGCACAGTGCTGCAGTAGTGCAGTCAGCTCATCGTGTCCTTCACGACATCATGAAATTGCATTTGCAATTTCCAGATTCTCTGTTTCAGATTCTGACTCCCAAATCCCATGAAGCCAAAGGAGGGAAGTGAAGGGAGCCTGCAGTGGTGTGCAGACACAGAGGAAAGATCCATCACATCCCATAACTCAGTGCTGTGTGGACTCTGCTTGTCTGGAGGCACCGGGGCTGGGACTGCATAGCCTCCTTTTGGGGCTTGCTTTGGGTTTTTTCCTCACAGTTTTGTGTGTTCAGGCAGGGCAGGGTAGCAAAGGGCACAGTGAGGAGCTCTGCTACCAAGCCCTGGGCAAAGTTTTCCAGATACAAGATGCCAGAGAGGCCAGGTCCAGTGATTACTCCTGACCGTTTGGACTCTGGTTCCTAAATGTATCTTTTTTAATTTGGCTGCAAAAATGTAAAAAGCCTGGTGAAACAGTCCCTGTTCAGAGCAACAATTCAGTACTTGGAGAGTTGGGTTTTTTTGGTTGGTTGGGGTTTTTTCCACAAACTGGCTTAAGGAAATTTTAGAAAAATGATTAGTAGTCTTTCAGCCAATTTGGTTAAAACAAACATAAAATGGATGAAGCATTTGAACTGTGGAATTGATCTCTGAGGGCTGTTCTTACAGCGTGTACTTTGAAGAGAAATGTGCTGTCAAATGCAGGCTATGATGTATTTTGGGGAAGGGACCTGCACTCAGCATTTAAGCATGTTTTTTATCTTTTTCGCCCCTTGTTTCTAATGGGAAATTAATTCAGCACAACTTTTTCTATTTCTTACTGTGCACAGTTAAACTGGTCTGTAGAGGGTATGTGTACCAGGCTGGCTTCCTGGGGCAGAATTAATCCAATCATTTATGAGTTTAGCAGATGTTTTCGCTTTTCAGGCCAGGTGTAATCTCATGCACCTTTTTTTAATTCTTCCCTGGAGTAAATGCTAGCTAGGCTAATGGCCAAAAATTTAATTACCTGTTTTCTTTTCTTTCTGTTTTCCTTCTAGATGTGCATAGTGTCACTTTACATCAGGCTTCTCTTCTTTTAGGACAAGTACGATGATGCATCTGTTCATACTTTGTGCAGAAAATGACCACTGACTGCTTTTCCTTTGCAATGGCATTTACTGAGTTGATTGTGCCTGGCACACTGGTGGGCTTTGGTCATAGAGAAATATTTGTGATGTATACCCTAATGGAAGTGTTTTTTTGTTGGATTATACTATTGTCTGCTTACTGTGCCAAGGATTTAACTAATCTTTTCTTTATCCTGGTTTTACTCTGAAGTCAACATAAAACTTGGGTCAGAACTGGGCTAGAAAGGGAGACATCAGGGCTACAGACATTGAATAAACACTGAGAGGGGCAGAGCTGCTCTTTGGGAAGCCTGCATTCCTCTTGAGCCATTTGCTTGTAACGGGGCTGTGTTGCTGCTCATTGACTGTACCAGTAGTTTGACCAGAAAAAAAATAAAAATAAAGGAGTAATGGTAGCACAAAAAGTATTGGACTGCTGGGAGGCAGGAGTGGTACCTTGGGGATCACTGTTAGGACTGGATTGATAAAGCTGTCCTGTGGTTTACCTGTCTGGCATGCCAGTAAAACTTATAGAAGACATTAAATCAGGATAACTGTGCACTGGTGTCGAGCTGTACAGAGCTTAGAATATGGACAAATGATAACAAAAGCCAACAAAACACATAAAACATGAAAATGTTGCCCATGGAGTCTGGAAATCCTTTGTTCGTCTCTCCCCTGACATACCTCGGGTAATTGTAAAACTTAAATGGAATAGACCACAATTCATCAATTTTGCTGGAAAAAACAAACTGCCAGTATCAGAAAAGAGAGTTTCATTTTTTTAGATACTGAATGTGAGTGCTTTGCTGCAGAACTTTGTTACAGAGCTGTAGTGGGCCATGGAAGGGGCGTTTTCAGCTCTCTTGTCTGTGCATGCAGAAGCACTGGATAACATGGTAATTCCATTAGCCAAAATGCCCTTTGTCAATCCAGCTGATTTTGCTGGAGAGAGGAAGTGCGTGCGCTGTGCTGGCTAAGGGGTTGCACCTAAAAATAGCTCATGGCTGTGATTACATAGGCACAACTAAACAGAACAAAGAGCTAGAGTGGTCATACTGGCAGAATGATTCTGCAAAGAGCTGGCATTGCTTGGTTTAGGAGACACATTTTAGGTGGTTTGATTCACTACTGTTTTTAACTAAGTTTACATAATGAGCTATGGTCCCTATGTGAAAATCTTGGTTTTGCTGGCCTCCAAACTGACTGATAATTTCAGAAGCTGATGCAGCATTTTGCTAGTTCAGGTTTGCTCTTTAGAAATCTGTGTTTCTAATTGATGTTCAAGCACTTTAGTCAGAAGGTAGGAAGTGTGTAAGTGCACGTCTGTGTTTGAAGCCCCAGATGTGAATCTGGTTCATTGAGGTTGGCAGATGTGTTCTTGTAGTGGGTCACCTGCTCCTGCAGCCTCAGGCAGTGTGTGCCTGTCAGCCCAGGAGGGGACAGCTGCTTCCTTGGGCTCACCTGAGGCCTGAGAAAAATCTGGGATGGTAAACTAACACCCTGTTGAGTTTATTCATATCAACAAAACCAGCACCTCTGTTCCTAACACTTTTAACCATCTGGAATCTGAGCAAATATGTTCTCTAAATGAGCAAGTACAGCTTGGTGGGGCTGCTGTTGTTACTACAGGCTCTCAGCTGTCACAGCAGCATGGCTTGGTGGTCTCTTATGTGCAAGAAAATTCATTGCCTGAACCAGTGCAAATTTGCAGGACATGTGGCATTTTAAAATGTCAGTAAGTTAAGTGGAGTCTGTAAACATTTCTAGGCAGGTTGTGGTTCCTTGGCTTATGGTTTGACCATTTTGAATGGAAACATCCGTGTGGTTTTATTACATCACAGCTTGATTAATTACAGCCAGTTGAACACTAAATTACAGCACCAAGATACCTAAACACTGAAGAGCATTTAGGAGAGAGAATTCTGAATACTGACAGAATTAAGTGTGGCATTTTCTGATTAAGATTGCTGTAGTGCAGATGTTAACACTGCCACTGCTGATTAAAACGAATTGTAAATAACACTTGCAGAAAATTCAGTGAAAGCCACAGTTGCCTTAGTGGTTATTTCAATGACCAAATGTACCTATTTTAGAGGACACTTAAGGTCTCCACTGCTAACTTCAAAAAATGGAAATATAATAGATTGCAGCTTAATCAGCACCCTAATTTCTCCAAGAGCAATATTCTTCAAGGTATTTAAGATGGAAATGCTGAGTCTCCCACAGCATTTTTTGGTTTACACTTAATTTTTTTTATGAAGATGAAAAATACTAAGGATCTCAAAGCACAGTAAAGCGTGGAGAGTCCAACACATTTTTACTTGCCTCTCTGAAGCACAAATATAACTGTAAAGAGTCTGATCTCTTGGCAGTATCTGGTCTGCCATTAGGGCCCTCTTCCCCTATGGCTGGACACAGGATTTTTAAAGCTGAAAGTATCCCAGCTCTGGTGAGAAGTGGCAGTGCCTTGGAGCAACTCAACCCATAGAAGCAGGCACCCAAGGGAGCCTGGGGCTCTGGAAATTTTCACTGCTCTCTTTGTCCCTAGATTTTGGGCAGTACCTCAGGTCCTGCTTTCATGGAAAGTGACTATGCAAATGTGGGGTTTGTCTCACTGATAGGAGCCATTTTATATAAAAAGTAGTTCAGAAAAGTAATAACTTTTAATTGACATTTGTTTGAAGAGAATGAAGATTATATGGGTGTGTAGTCCAAAAAATGCTGCATTTATTGCTAATTAAGAAATCTGGCATTATCAGATAATGAATGGTGCTGTATGATTCCCCATACCAAGCATAATTTGGTAATAATAATTAGGTAGGGAGTTAATCTGTTCAGTTTCAATGGCAGTGCCATAAAAGGAGGCAGTAAGTTTAATGTGTGAAACTAGTAAACTGTCAGGTGTTAAATTAAACAGCATAACTCTCCTGCTGATGGGGATCTTAACTTTTTAGTGGCGGATATAAAACAGGGTACAAGTTGATGTAGTTTTTCCACATATACCAATTTCAGTGGAATTTAGCAGCTGTTGCCTTGGGGAGCCCTGGAGTCAGCGGTCAGAGCTGTTAGACCATGTGGTACCTCCGGTGCAGGGTGCAAGTCAAGGCAGATAAATGTCAGAATTGGGCCATGCCAGTATGGAAGGGCTGGGCTGAAAAGAAGTGTCATAGGCATGGGCTGGGACAGGGTTTCAGTCAGTGACAAACCTGGCCGTTTTCTGCAGCAGCAGTAGTTTATTTAAAAGCTATGCTTTAATAGTGAGACAATTTAAAATCATGCATATTTCCTAATAGAAATATCAGTTTTGAGTTTATTAGTGATAACAACTAATGCCTTAAATGCTTTCCCTCCATAAATAGAACATTGCAAATATATAAATAACTCCATTGCTTTGATGCCTAGATATGGTTGTGTCTTATAATTAATTCATTTCCCAATAAGAAAACCAATTTTAGAAAACAAGTTTTACTTATCTATATTTCTTCAAAGGAACTTAATTTCACAGTAATTCAGTTATGTAACCACAATTAATTCATTGTTACTGTTAATTAGAGTAAATATTTCTAAAATAATTGGATAACTCTAAGTGTTGCTAATGATTTTGACTATTTTACCATCAGAATTTCTCATTTAGTCAGTATTTCAAATGAGTATGCCAACAACATTTTCGTGTTTTCTGTTTCTTCTTTTGGTTTTTGTGTTTTTTTCTGTTTAATTTCTGTTCTCTTTTCTTAGACATTAGATCTAAAAAGTGTCAGCTATGACCAGATGTTTTTTGACTATATCCTATATACCCTTTTAACCTGTTCTGTAGAGTTTTAAAACATTCACGAAGTAATGTTGCAAAAGATACCTGTGGGGTCTCATTTCTTCTTACATTAATCACTGTTAGTGGAGCAAATTCCAGTATGTCAAGTGAGGCAGATGCCTTTTTATTTAGCATCAAAGCTTAACTTTTAATTTCTATTTCAGGAAGACCTGTTTATGGTGATTTTTATTTTTGCAGGGCAGGAATGGGAACAATGCGAGAACTGGAGAATGGCCTCACTTTCTCATTAAACCAATTCCTGAGGTGAAATGTTTCCATAAATCTTTTAATGTTAGGCTGAAATTCCAAACAGAAGAGGAATTATCAGTCTAATAAACATGCTATGAGATAGACCTATAAGGCAGATTTAAAATCCTCCCTCACTGCTTGATTTTCAAGGAGAGAACCAAGAGGCAAGAGGTGGCTCTGGCTGGTGCAGGGCAGAGCTGTGCTGGCAGTGCCAGGCTGGCCATGGCTGTCAGGAGAAAGGTCCTGCAGTGCCAGGGGCTCTTGTCATGCACTGAGGGCACAGCAGGATTTTTTTGCTGCTGATTTGTTCCAGTCACTGGCTGCTGATTTGTTTGGTGCTAATATTGGGGAGATGGCCAGGCTTAGAAACCCTGGAGTAAATTGCAATAGTTGTTCAGTACCCAGATATTTTCTCCTACATATCTCTGCGTGTGTCAAGCACTATTATTTTTGCATTAGGTGACACAGCTTAATGATGACCTATAAAGCCAAAGAGGTATCGAAGTGCCTTTTTTTGTTTTGTTTTTTTTGTAGAAAAAACACTGAAAGATTTAGTAAGCACTATTGGCAAAAGGATAATTGATGTGCCTCATTTGTGTGGCAGCATGTTGCTGTAGAATATGGCAGGCCTTTGTGCAGAGGAAGAAATTTGTATTCTGAGGACAGGGACAAGTTTGGTTTCCTCTTGTGATGGAGAGCTAATTGCCACCCACAGAAGGGAGAGCAAATTAAAGCAAAGGTAATCAATAAAGCTTGAGTTGAATTTTGGTTTGGTTGGTTTGTCTAATATAGTTTCTCCTCTCCAAAAAAGTACTTAACTTACAGTCGATACAGTTGATACATCTCTTTGAGGGAGAGAAGGTTCTGATTGTTGAAACTTCTCATTCTCTTCACCCTTTACAGGTATATTTCTAAGTACTTTTTATCTTGACTGAGAGTTTTATTTAGTTATTCCAAAGTAATTTTGTTTTTACCAGGTCAGAGATAAGGGGAAAAAAAAAAAATTATTTTCATTCTTAGGAGATGGCTGCTTAAAGAGAAATCAATAACAGTGTCTGTGAATGAGCTGTTGGCCAGTTGGCAATGTAATAGCCTGGTTTTGGAGAAAACAGGAAAACATGTAAAATAGAAATAAATTATATTGGAGATTAGGTTTAGGATAAAGATAATTGATTTGAAAGCTGATCTAGTAGCCTGATGGTTTTTCCTCATGTAATCTGTCATAAAAATCTTAATCTTTACTATAACCCATGATTTGTCATTTTGATTTTTTATTGGTATGGATTTTAATGAATTCTTAAGATCCTGTTTGTAACTAACCCTTCTTTTCTATATACTTCATGCATTGTGAATACCACTGACTTAGCCAAGACACATTAATATTAGTTTTTAGTATTCGTCTTAAGAAAAAATATTATACTAATTGTGCTGTGTCAAATTCTCTAGCACTTTTGCTACATAGAGTATCAGTTTCAAAGTGGGCAAAAAAATATTCTAAGATCCACGATTCATGGAATGATGGGGAGATTTAAATCAAGGAAAGATGAATCCTTGGGGAGCATCTTTCCCTTTTCTTTATCATTGACTCCAGGAAACTGAAGCTGATTTTGACTTTTCTATGTGTGTGTGACTGGCATAATATTTTAATTCCCCCTGCACTCCTTGTGCATCAACTGGCTTGGGAAAACCCAAGGATGATCAGAGCATTAGGGTCTGTTTTAACTCAACTGAGTTCTATTAAAAAATACATGCAGCCAGCATAGCTTGTATTGGTTACGGTTTTTCTGAAAACAAATGTCTGCTCCTGTATTTTGTCTGTCTAATAATTATATTCCAGTTTAGAGGCTTTTATGCAGTAAATTCTATCAAATACTGTATTCCAGAGGATCAGTGGCAAAATCCTTGCTGTGTTGGAGTTGATGTAGGTCCTGTGACTTCAGGAGGATTAGAGTTCAAAGCCTCCCAGTTGAATTAATGTGTTTCCTTCAAGAAATGGGTGGAAGATGAGACAGCATAATTACTGTGGGATGGATTCAACTGGGCAGATGTTTGCAAATCTTCTGCATTTGGCTTGTTCCCAGAAGAAAGCCCACTGCTCTGCCGCCAGCTGGCAGTTCAGTCAGTCCTTCTGCCTCTGCAGCTCTCCATTTCCAGTGGAGCAAGTCACAGCTGTGTACATCACCCAGTAGAGCTCTGTCTTGGCAACAGCAGGAGAGATTGTCAGCAAGACCTTGGGCTTGCAGTGATGGCCTGGTTGCCAGGTTCTGCAGCTACAAACCTAGAGATGTATCTGTGTTCTCACGCAGGATAAAATTAGAACTTTCTTATTTCTCCCATACATTGAAAGGCCATGTATTATTTTTCTCTGTTCTATTTCTGTAAATATAAAAGGTGCAATTTATAGAAACAAGGTTTGAGATGGACCTCAGGTATCTGATGGATTAATTCTAGGAATTTCGTCACATATTATATGGAATTAGGAATTTGAGGGTAATTATTCACTAGTCCTCTTTAGAGAAGACAATGTAACATGGAAGACAAACTCTACCTAAAGGTATTTTCTTTCCTTTTTTACATTTAAAAATTTAATTTCTAAATTTAGAAGTTTGGTAATTGATTTACCTTGGTAATATATGATATCAAGGCACCTCTCAGTTTCATCTCTGAAATCGTTATAAACTGAAAGGTGAAAAAAAGTTTCCCTGGAGTATCAAAAGAGATGCTTAGCATAGGATCTTAGTTAACCTGGTTAGGATAAGCTCTAGACTCCAGCCTCTTTCTTGCTGAGAATCAGCCTGTGGCCAGGCTGGAACAGTGTTCAGGCTGTAGTTCAGGCCCATGGTGTGTGATTCTAGTGGATTCTTTCTCTGGGAAGTTAATGTTTGCTTTGTGAGGAGCAACTGGTGTGTGGGGAATAAAGTGATGTCTCACAGCTTCAGGAATCAGCCCTGGAGAAATGAGACTTTGTGCAGAGGTTGATTTCTGTGAACAACTTTTTGTACTGTTGGTTTCTTTATCTGCAGCCAGGCAGATCCATGTCCACATTTCAATAATTAAATCTCTCTGTTTAGTCTTTTTAATCAAATTTGGGCCATTTTTCAAAGACCGTGGCTCCTTTGTCTGACATCTGAATATTTGGTTTATCTGAGCTCTGAGCTGGTCATGTAAATTGAGTGTCTCTGGTTTGGATCTCCTTTTTTGATGGGTAAATACCTCCTTGCAAATGGACTACAGATCCCTGGTTTGAGAGCTGTACTGAGTTTATTTCTTGATGTTGACTGTTTTTGTTAGGGATTTTGTCTTTTATGGGGGTAAGGAGGGAGGCTGGGGAAGGCAGTGAAGGGCAAACAGTTAAAAAAGTAGTACTGGGATGTGAAATGTGTGTCCTAAGGTGTTAAGAGCTATTACATGGATCTGCAGCTTTTCTGATCCTGACATGGAGTAATTACACTTCTGTTTATGTATGATAGTTCAACTTCTGACAGTGTTTCCATTATTAACTTCTGTTTTCATGGAATTGTACTACAGGCAGAGTCTGTATCTAGGTAATTTTATTAAAGCAGTTTTCAACAAGCTCTTTGGCTGTGCAAGCATGGAAAGAATATTAAATTAAAAGAAAATTCTAAGCCCAGGGAACCTAATGTTCTGATGTGGGATGTTAAGCTATGTCATCACTAATACAATGTGTAATTTCTGTTTGGCTCTTACTGCGTGTAAAGTCAATGATTTTCAGCATCAGTAGCTTCAAAACCAAGTGTTTTAACCATTGCAATATTAGCCTGAAAATCACAAGATCTGAAATAATGAGTTGGCTCTCCACTGCCTTGCCTTGTGCTTTGAAAGGGCAGTTGGACAACCAGGAGCAGCTGACCAGACCCAGCATTGCAGCAGGGCTTTGCCTCTTTTTGCTGCAGCATTGGAGGGGTGGCTCAGCCAGGACTGTGAGCAACACATTGCTCAGAAGGTCTTCAAACACAGCTCCTGTGTGACTGTCCAAAATCTGGTACTGGTTTACAGTGTTTACAAAGGTTATTTAGGATATCAGGTATAGATGTAAACTGAAGATACCTGACTTAATGAATTCATGTTTTTCAAAAATGATAGCTGGGTAGTGATATCCTCAGTTTTTGAGTCTGGGGTTAGGCACAATCCCAAGATATGATGGTCTGTGTGCAGGAGGTAGAGGGATCTGAGAAAATCCCAGCAAGATCAGTGGAGAAGTTTGGGTCTTTTCCATCTTCATCCATGTTTGTGTGAGATATAATCTGCGATGATGAATCTGAATTATTTCATAAACCTCATCAGCACAGTAACTGGGAACTGCCTAGAATGCCTCCTAAAGACTTTTTTTTCTTCTCTAAATGAGCGTAAAATCTGGGAATTTGGCTTTGATTTCAGTATATTGGATGTGAATGAAGTTGCCTGATGCAGAGCAAGAGGCTGTGATGAATATAAATGTGCTGCTGCTGGCCTTTGTTAGTGCAGAGGTGCCTGGGGAGATGAAATGGGGGAGCCCCAGAGTGCTGATCTTGTGCTTAGCTCTTGATGAAGGATGTTTGATAACTTATTTTTTGAGGGTTTTGTTTGCTGTTTTCTCTTCTTTTTAAAAGATTTCTCTAAGAGAGCTCCCAAGGAATCTCTGAATGTACTACTCTACAGCTGAGTAGTATTTTACTTTTTTTCAGATTAGGGGTTTAGTGAATTAAGCCTTCCTCCTTTGTAAACAAAGGAAACTTAAAATTTATAACTTTTGTTTTAATCTTAAGGCATCCAAGTTAAAAACAAATATCAGTAAGACATAAATATATCCAAATTTCACTGCCTTTACACCCTACACACCTCCTACCCCACATTTACATATAAATTATATTGCAATTCAGGTTAGTTAACTGATAAGATATAGAATTATGTTGTGCATTTTACAGTCCTAAGAAGTATTTAGTGTGTTTTTTGGGCAGTTATTAGAACGGATATGAATTTATATTATTCCTTTGTCAGGCTATACTTAACAAACACTTCTTGACCTCTTTTTTAAATATAAATGTAATATTTATATTGTTTGTATATTCCTCCATCAATTACAACTGCACTCTTTAATTGTAAACAATCAAATGATTTTCATGAGTGTTCTAGTTTATTTTAGTTTTTCCCAGGAGCTTCAGGTAATTAATTAACAAAAAAACCCAAACTATTTGTTTTCTTTCTCAAATGGAAAATGAAATAAATATAATCAAAGGAATTTTTTGTTTGAATTGGAAATTAAACAAGTGTGTGGTTGACTAATTTTTTTTTTTTTTTTTTTTTTTTNTTTTTTTTTTTTAAGTAATGAAAGTATACAGGCTTCCTGCAGATATTGTCAGAGGAAAGCAAAGATATTTTGGGGGCAGAATAGAATTCAGTGGATCTATTGTCACATGAAGGATAGCTGGAATCCTGGAATAGCCTAGCTAATTGAATGGTTTTGCTTATGCTATATAATTATGAAATAACCCATGTTGCATTCAAACTGTTTTCATCTGAGCTTCAGAATCAACACTTGAATTTAGAGCAATGGTTTCTCTATGAATATTTATGGTTATACTTTAGATAATTCTCACAGAGTTTCAGGTTTTCTGGCTGTTCAGTGGGAGGCTTGAGTTTTCAGCTGTCTCTCGTAGTCAAAAGGAGTCTGTGATGTAGAGGGACTTGGGAAAGTCAGTGGGAGAAAGCTGGGACTGCACAGAAAACAGAATTATAAAACATTCTGCAAACAGAGGTGCTGCATGCAGAAAGAAAATTGAGGAGAGATTGTATTCCAACACATGAAGTTTCCCTAAGAGTTTCACAAGCACAACATAAAATTACAAAAAGTCTTCTTATTAAACTCTGGGAGAATTTTATTGCTTGTAGAACTGCAGCCTGAATGTCACAGCTGTTACTAATTACAACCAGGAATAATTACAACAACAAAGATTAATGGAACTGTACATTTCAGAGCATACAGGATAGTGGGAACAGAGTGGATGTGTACAGGGTGATGGAAGTTTAATGTCATGCACACATTCTTAGCTGATTAATAATAATTTGATGCCTTCATGTAATGCCTTACATGTCTTTACCATTGTACATGCCTCTAATTCATATGTCTTTAAAACACCCCAGGAAAAGGAACGGGCTGAACATCCCAGGCTGCCGCTGTCTTTGGATATTGCCTGTGTGTGTTAGTAAAGATTCTTTTATTGGTAACTCTTTGCTCTTTTTTCTTCATAAGGTATCTCACCTCAGTCTAGTTTTGTGGATTTTCCATGAAGTTTTACAAAGCAGTAGATCCTGAGAGCTACTAATTGTTACTAGATGATGCTGTGTTTCTATTTTTCACTTTTTTAAGATATTGCTCTTGGGTTTTAGCTAGAAAGGATTTAATGTTTCAATGGGATTTCTTTCACCATGCGGCTTTTTGAAATTACTTTAACTAATTTCTTTGGCAATTCCATGCTGCTTCTAGACGCAGAGTTATGAAACTCTGGTGTGCAGACTGCCGGTACCTGCTGGGCTGTGGGAAATGGTCTGCAAGGACAAACAATCCATAGAGCTTTCTGGGATGGAGTTTGATGAGAGGGCACTGCCATTTGGGAAGAATCAGAGCTGACAGAGGAAAACACACAGCAACACTTTTCTCATGCTCTTGAAGCCAATGTATTTTTATTTTATGTTTCCCACAAGCTAAGAATATTTGTGCAGTCAGTTCCTTGTGTCTGGTGATGTTTGGTAACTTGCTAAGGAGTAGTAAATGGGTCACCTGCCCACCATTTCACCTGGTTTGTAACTTGGTTTTTTTGATCTATCTCTGCTGTGGACCTAGCAAATCACTTTTTGAAAGTTTTCCAGTACTCTTGGCATGGCAGTAACACGCTCTTTGATGCCCAGATTTGGCCATTTCTTGAAGGTGTTTCACTGTCCCATCTTCTTTGTAGAAGATGGATATCATTAACCATGATAGACTTTACCTTCTTTTCTCTCTTCAGTGCCAAACTCCTCCTTGCACTCAAATAACTTAGAGCAAACTCTCTCAGTGGGAACTTTATGCAGCTGAATTTTGTTACTGGCCCAGTCAGCTTGCAAAGTGCCACTTGACTTTGCTTCCCACACAAGTTCTCTAGTGGAAAGGGAGCTTTAATTTCCAGCTCTGACTGTCTCAAGTAGACGCCTTGCAGAGCGTGCTCATCCCCAGCAGTGGGGAACAGCAGCCCAGGCAGCATTCCTGGAGTCTGGAGCTTGGTGTGCACGGCCTGCAGCACAGGGAAAGGGAGAGCCACGTGAGGAATGCCTGCTGTGCTCTCACGTGGCTGATGGGAGAAGCCTGGCAAAGCTCCACTCGCCCACACCAGCAGAACTGGAGGTGCTTCTGGGGGGTCCAGGTGCATCTTTTCACCCATTTTACAAGAATTAATATAAAATCTTCTCTCTGTATTCTGGTAACCATTTTTATTTCCTTTCTTACTCTTTTTAATTTTTTTTAGATCTCTATGATGGTGTGAACCTCTCACACCTTATAGGAAAAGGATTTGGAGAACCTTGCTCTCCATGAGGAAAATGGAGTACCCCAGCTGTGCTTCCCAGGCTTGTTAATAGATCTGTTTTATGGTGTTCTGTTCCAGTGCCAGAGAATTTTGTCAGGCAATCCACAGTGATTGATTCTAGGGAAACAAAACACCATTTCCTTCTGTTTTCAGTCCTGAGTCACGTTGTAGCTCTCATACCAGACTTTTTTCCCAGTGATTCCGAAATTCGTGCACTTGTCTACCAACAGCTGTACAAAATTAACTGAAAATAACTTTCAATTCTGGTCTTCACACCTAAAAAATATGAATCAGAGACTGATAAAAATGGCCCGTCATCCTTCTGGATTTTTTATGGAACAAAAAAGGCCATGTCGCAGACAATAGAGTTTCTGTCACTTCTTGAGTTTCATATTGTTTTTCTTGATGTAAGGTGCTCCAGTGCTGCAGGGAATAATTTTTTTTCTGATTCTAACTGCTGGTCACCAGTAACAGAACTTGAGAATTTCATGCAACATTTACAGTTTACTTTGTCTTATTTTCCTTGCAGATGAACCTCTACAGAAAAGGTAGAAAGAAAGAAAGACACAGAAAACATGAATGTTCATTTCATTTGTAAACTCTGTAGAAAGCCAGTGTTCCAACATTAGTTGAAGCTGATATAGAAATATTTGCAATGGCAATATATTGCTCTTTTTCACACATGTCAAGTGTGTTCTGCTAAGTAACAAAATGACAAATTAAGCAGTGGCTGCAGTGCCCAGTATGCTGTCTGCTTAGCAAATTCCCCCTTAGTGAGCGTGGATTCACTGCACTCCCTAGAAATGCTGCTTCTCTTGAGGATCACATCCATACAGTTCTTTCCACTGGCATTCTCCATTAAGGTGTTTGAAGTCTGTTACTTCATACTGAACATTTTTAATTGTGTTACTGTGCAGAACAAGTTGAGCATTGAGCATGAAAAGGTGGGGATGAGGAATGGTTGGAAAAGTCTGTTGGGACAAAAGAGTTGAATAGAAAAGAGGTGATGGGGAGGATGGGTTGAATGTCAAAACATTCAGGTTGGAGTAGCTTGGTAAGGTGTAGTGAAATTTTGTTTAAAAGTTATTTCATAATAAATCACATCCATTTTCCAAAATATCATCATGTTCAAGGCATGTGAGTCCCTGTAACCTGACAAGGTGAATCCATGCCACTCCATCCTGCCAGGGTTAGACTGCTGCCTGCCACAGCCTAAAGGCCAGCCGAGCTGTATTCACCTTTCCATTGCAGCCAAATTCCAGTTATTCCAGATCATGTTGTCATGGAACAAGAGCACTAACGTGAGTTACCGTGGATCAGTTTTATCCTAAATAGTTGAAAATTTACTCCTGACTTAGAATATCTGTGTTCACTCCCCCTTAAAAAACAACCTATGAAGAAGCAGCAATAGTAGCGGCACACTGTTTCTAGAGCAATTTTAATTCTGGGGGAAGATCAGCCATATTTTTTACAGTCTACCACATGTTCTGATGCATTTTATGGAGGGTTTAAGTCTTCAGTAGTTCTCTGCTTTTTGGTTCAGTTTGCTGTTAATTCATTTTCAAATTCTCCATGAATGAAAAGGCAAAAATGTTTTTCTTTTGTTATCCATGCTGTCATAATATAATGCAAAACTAATACTGCGTTATGTAAAATGTAACATTGTTACATTTCCTTCATGGAATGCTGAAATATTTTCATGCTCTTAGAAGTTTTGTCCTTTGGATTTTGTACCTGGTGTGTTTTCCCAGAGCACTCTGGCTGTGCAAATGCAGCCAGCTTCCTTTCACAGAGCACAGTTCCATTGAGGACCTGCTCACTGGGACTGCATCTTTGGCTTGGTGCAGACAGCTGACCTTTGGGTGAACTTTTAGTAATTTGCTTTTTTTATTTGTTAATAATTGGAGATTTTGTAGAGGATTTGTATGGCAGCAGAACAGCAGATGAACAATAATGTATGTCCTCATTAAGTCTTCAGTATTTCTTTTTCATTGGACTTTTCTTTGAGTGGGAAGAAGTAAGCCCTTATTCAACAGTTAATGGCATCAGAATTGTCCTTCTTAAGTGAGCAAGTGCCTACTGTACTTCTTAATTTGCTGCTAGTGAAAGGATTGCACGGGGCATTATCTGGAGCTTAGCAATGTAGCTGGCCAGTAGATGTTCGGTTGGGGTTTTCTGTTTCCCCTGACATGGCTTTTTCCCCTCTCCAGGCTGAAGGAAAGTCGATTCATTATATGCTGTCCAAACAGCCCAGCAATAGCCAGAGGTCTTTTTATCAGTTTTCCAGTACGTTCCCACACCTCTGTTTCCCATTGATAACACACTATTTTGTCACTACCTTCCATGTTCCTTATGTAAATTAGTATCAAAAGGTTTCAGAATATTTTATGGAGTTTCTGGCACTTCTCCTTTTTTTTCTCACTTCTGGAGACAATATATTTTGCTGATGTCTACAGTGGTTTTAAATTTAAGACCCTGTTGTTTTTCTTTCCCCTTGTTTGTTCTTCCCACTATCCCACCCTCCTTTTTTATCCTGTAGCAGAGAGTGTTACATTTATCTTTGAGCTTACATTGATCCTCCATTGACCTTGCTTTTTTATATAAGCATTAATACATTTCTGTGCATCACTAATGAGTGGCGTCTGCTGCAAAATCATTGTTTAGTTAATGTCATAAAATTACTGAAACTTATGTTAAAGTGTCTTTTTATATCATGCCACACTTTTCAAAGTGAAATTGCAGACACTGGGGAAGTTTGAATTCAGTTCTGATGTGACACGTTCCTATGCATTTAACATATGGCAGCAGCTTTTCCTTGTCTGGCTGTGATCCAAGCCTTGAGTCTCCATTCCTGGTTCTTTGCTCATTGAAACGTCCAGTGGCTTTGGGTGGGTTTAAGGAAAGGCTATTAGGGAATAAATGGCAAAATAATGGTTAATGCAATGAAAAGTATATTAAATGCAGTAAAAACTGGATAATTAACTTCTTTCTGGTGCTCTTCATTCCTACATAATCAACACCATTCCAACAGGTTTGGTTGCTTTTTTTTTTTTTTTTTTCATTTTGAAAACATAAGGCTGCTTTGCTTTGGGTTTGGATTGTTGTTTTTCTATTGCAAATGAAGCACACTTATTTTTGATGGTTTTGTCATTGGTAACTTAAGAATTTAATGAGATGTTCTTATGAATACTTGTATGCAGCTACTGTGTGGCGTCTCCTTATAGTTTCTCACATCTAGATCACTTCTAGGACTGTGCAAAGGAACAGCCTTGTTGCATGTAACTTCCTATGTTATCATAGCAACATGACAGTTCATAAAAATATATTTTTAATGAAACTTAATTTTATTCTCTGTAGACAAAGTATTATGGTACAAAGCATTTTTTTTCTGTCAATTTTTGCATCCTCCTTTACAGCAAAGCACTGATTTTAAACCATACCCCATGCTGTTTTCCCAAGTTTCTCTCTCTGGGTCTTCCTTGAGTTACTTTGTCTTTCTCTTCCTTAAGCAACGCGTTCAAACTGCCTGATGCACATGGTAGCCTTTATGTCAATGTCAAATAGGATTGTTTTTAAAAGATCCACTGGCAGAGTGAAAAGGAACAAACAAATCCATCAACTTGCTAAAATGAGGGTTAAAAAGCCTGGAAATGTTAGCATTTAAATGAAAACAAAATGTTGATCTCCTGCCAGCTTTCTACTTTCTGTGCTCAACTCATATGAACTGGTAGGACATCAGCTGAGGGAAGTTAACCCCTGAAGCTTTTAGGGGGAAGATGTTTTGTCCTCCTTCAGTTCCCTGCTGACTCGGGGAAGAAGCTGGCAGGTTGAACTGGGAAGTGCATATTTTGAGTGGACACATTCTCAGATTGATTTTTCTTCCAGCTCTGCTGAAAAGTGTTTTAATCAGTTTTAAATAGTGATTTTGAAGGAGTCATAAAATAATCTTTCATGGTATGTTATCCTACTGTTAAAGGAATTGGAGTACCTTCAAGCATTTATAGACAGGATGTGCAGAAGGCAGTGATTTGCAGTCTCGGAACCTGTTAAACTTGACACTTTCACTACCAGAATCACCAGCTACCCAAAGAACATGAGGCTCACTTAAAAGTGAGATAAGAAATTGTTATTTTCAGTTGCCTTCTATTCTGTGATCCATTGCAACTTTTAAGAGGACATTTTGGCAGTCACGAGAGCCAGAGGCCTTACTTTTAAGGCTGGGATTGTCATGTAAACGCTTCACTTGTCACTCACACCTTCCAAGGAGGGCAGTGAATCTTGTGAGACCCTGCATTTATTGGGAGATGGCAACACTTTGATTCCTAACCAGCTGCCATGAAAAGTGTCCTTAGGCTGGTTATACTTTCTGGCTGTGTGGACAGTTTGGTACCTGTTTAGGAACAGGTGAAAAAAATAATGGCTATCTTGAACTCCGATTTCAAAGACAATCTCTCAAGCTACAGAATAATTTCTTTATCTGCACAATGCTGGGATTTGACTCCTTAATGGACATTTCTGTGCAGCCAAAGGCAGGCATGGTGAGCAGGCACGGTGTGGTGTCTGTGAGCACTTAGTGCTGACAGGAGATGTGCTCTACACCGATGGTGATGTGATGTGAAGCAGTCTTAGAAAAATTCCCTACTGCTCTGGAAGTTACCTCCTTCTTCCTCCAGCAAAGGAATGATTCAAGATCATGAGCTTGGTAGTTTTGGTCCTGAAATCACTCTACTTGTGTAATATCAAGAAGAAATGGGCCAAATTTCAATTATGATTTTCCTTTCCATTCCTCAGCAAAATGTGCTGCTTTGTCTTGCAGACTTCTCTAAGCTTTGGGAACCACTGCAGGGATGGCAAAGTAAAGAATAGTTTCATTTTAGTTATAATTACTTCTGTCCAGTAACCCTTAGGAAACCAGAGAGGCTAGACCAGGTTGTAAGTGGCAGGAAGGCTGCATTTATTGAGATTTTCATACACTTTGAAATCAATTTTTCCAAAGAGATTTTTTGGAGAGAAATGTTTAAGGAGAAAGGTAAACTAATGAGAACTCAGACTGGAATCCAGTTGAGCTATCAGTGTGTCCTTTTTGCTCTTTGGAACAAATCATCTTCCATCTTTTGCTCAATAGTGAAACCCTAGAGAGTATTACCTTGCAGTAGTGTTGTCCATAAACATCATTAACAGGGCAATGTAAGAAGAATTACATGATGTCATTGATATTTGTTTGGTATAAGAGAGTAAATGAAAAAAACATCTCTTTTATGATTCCTCAGCTGAGCTACAGCAAGTTGCTGCTCAGGATGCTGAAAGGTCAAAGCTGCTGTTTCTTGGTGATGTGTCAGAGCTCATTTTGTTCTGTTCTCTTTCTTTTGCCACCTAATTATGGTTTGCCTGCAGAAGGGAACTGGGTGATCCATGATGAATGCTGTGCCTTTGGCAGATGGGCATTGCTGTCATACTCTTGGGCTTTCATTTGCATGTTTCTTACATCTCTGTGTTTGCCGGGAAAGATTCATAGAATACATTAAAGTTTCCATTACTTGTTACATAGCAAAGCATTTTGAGGATCCACTTCAGAGTTTTACCATTTGGCCAACATGGAGCTGTTGTTTTCACACAAGGTGAGCCACTGCCGTGCAGGCTGGGACTGTTCTCGTCTTTTTAACTGGCACCACACCTCAGTAACCCTTGTTTCTCAAGGGAGTCCCCCAGTGTTAATGCTGACCATGGTGTGCTCCCTGGGGCTGCCCTGAGCAATTCCGGTGTCAGCTTGATGTTATTCTGCACACTATCAAAATTTACACTTCTCTCTGTCCAGAACTTTTTTTTTAATGCCTAAAATGCTGATTGTTTGTAGCCAATGTTGCTATAGAAACCCACTGTATATTGAATAGAAAAGGATGAGTGCCATGGAAGTGTGCTGAACCTAAATGTGACAAAACTTGCTGATACAGACTTGCTGTCTGTAGGAGAATGTTAGTTGAGGAAACACAGGGATTACTGCACAATCAGTTGATGATACTCAGATCATACATTCACATGTATTAGACCTGTTAAGTTACTTACGAAAAATAACCCAGATGTACATTCGTGGGTGTTAGTAATGTCCTTAATGTAATGTTATGGAAAGGACTTCATCCAAAGAGATACAAGGCTGTGTCAGAAAAAAAAAAAAAAAACATGTTTAAGTGACTTGCTGAATAAGAGTTTATTCAAACGCATCCATAAATGGCTTAAAGAATTAGATGAACACATGTAAATGTAAGAGGTGTAACTGTCTTTGAAACAAAAAGCATAAATCTTTCAGACTGGACTGAAATAAAGTCAAACCTTTATTTAAATGTTTTTGGTGGCACACTCATAAGAATAATCAAAATGTGAAGATCAACTTGCAAACCTTGACTGAGTGTGGAATTTTTCAGAGACAGGTGAGCAGAGAAAGGGAAGAGAGCAGGCAGTGAGGACATCCACAGTTTGATGGGGCAGGTTTCTACCTGGGGACTTCTAAAATTCCCACCAAAATGAGCCTTTTTTCTCTCCAAGCCATAGCTATTACAGTGAAGCTGAGCCTTTCACAACAAAACCTGTCTCTGAACTGAAATAATCCATCCTGCTGCTGGTTTTCAGGGTGGAAATGGTGTGCAGCAGGAGGGGAGGAAAGGATTAAATGAACCTTGACTTAAATGCTCAGTGTTAGAATCCAGTTTAAAGGAAAGTAAACATCTTTTTGTTTTGGTGCAATTATGGACTTAGGACAAATTTATTTTAGGAGTGGTTTTATTTTTGTCTTGAATTCAGTGGTAAGAAGTTTAAGTTCTCTTATTTGTACCCATTACCTTTTGTTTCCCTTGGCACCCCTTGTTTCTGTTGAGCCTTGTAAATTTGTAATCTGTTGTACCTTTACATCTGTCTAAACACAAATGGTATTTCTGATGTTTTTAACACCCTGAAGGAATTTATAAACTCTGACCCCATGGTTGACATTAATGGTTCTGACTGGCCATGGTTTGTTTTGGGCTGGCTGTCCTTTGAGTGCCTGGGTACAGTAGCACTGATGTAGGGGGCTGAGACACCACTTCTGGTTGTAGGATTTAAGAAATAATTGGTTTAAACATGACTTTTCTTTGATGTTAGCAATAAAATGGGCTGGCAAGCACAGTGCTTCTATGCTTGTGCCTATAAATAGAACAATTTTCTTTTTAAGCTTCTGATAAAGACTTGAACCAGCTGAAATGCCTGCTTCCTTGTATTCCAGCCACTAGCAATGAAATGGCTTTAATATTTAAGTAACTGTTTTTATTAGACTCTGGTAGGCTTTAATAGGTGTTCCTGGAGTGCTGTTGACTTGCTCTTTATTGGTTAGCTGAGAGAAAAAGCTTTTATTCTTTTCAAGCAGGACCCTGAGGGTGTCATTCAACACCCTAGGGCAAGATGCTGAGCCAAACCCAGCGATAGGAGGCAAGGATAAATCTGGATTTGAGGGAAATACAGCATGTTAGGCCTCAGCTGCACTCCCAATTTGTGAAGTTCCGCTTCTGACACATTCAAAATGTAATCATCAGGTTCTGTTTCCAACTGATGGCCATCAAAATATGTTTATTCACACAAAATAATTTCTGTTGGTGCTTTGAGCTGGACTAACTTTTATGTGAAAGATGGTTCTGATAAGTTGTCTTCTTGCCTTGCATCAAAGACAGCTTTGTCACTTTCAAACAAATATTTTGAAGAAATGATGAACAATAGAAAATTTGAACCCAAGACATTAGGCCTTGTGTGAAAGTAGGCCCTGAAGTGAGACTTCCTGTCCTACAACCCTAATGCTGCTAAGCATCATTTTAGCAGGAGTGGATGTAAAGGATTGTCATGCTAGACTTGAAAAACAAAACAGAAACGTCACTTCCACTAATGTCTGTTGAGTCCTTTGCAATGTAAAGTGCCATCTTTTTGTTGGTTGTTTTGGGAAAGAATAAAAAACTTCTGGCTTGTTTAAAACCCACCACCACTACAACAAAGTAGCAATATTCTTTGTTATGTGGAGTATGGAACTTTCTATTTTATGTTTGGGCTGATCATTTAAAGTAAGGAAAAAATGTATATTTAGACTCTTTCCTAAGCTGTAGGATCCATGTTTGCTCGATAAATACTGCATTCCAGTAAGGAATGTTGAAGCATTATTTGCTCCCACCAGGTATTAGAACCCCTGTCCACAGAGATGTGGTGCAGAACTCTGGCTAAAACCTGTCTTTAGGGAAAGGAAATTGTGCTGAGACTTGAGAAGTAAACCCAGAGCAACCGCCAAGGCTGGTTCAGTGCAGAATAGGACTTGGGAGATGTTTGCACTTGCCACAGCATTGTGTTGATGTGATGTCCAGTCCTTGGACAATTGCTAATAAAATAAATTATTAGCATTATGAAACTTTTTAGGCCAGGCTGTTCAGAAGATCTAGGGGTATTTTTGGGAAGGGGTTTTTACATAGAAAATGAGTTAGCTTAGTGAGTGCTTGCAGAAACTCAGTTTTGCAGAAGTGAAGGTGGCAAATGAATTGTTTGTGCCAAGGAGATGCAGTCATTTGTAAGCTACCTGCACAAATATGCACGCTTGATGCATTATTCCATGATCCAAGGAAAATTAATACCGTTTTAAAATTTACATGGTATTATTTAAGCTTCTCTCTCCAAATTACAGAGTAAGTTTTGCAGTTTTTATAATTTTACTCAAAAAGTCTGAAGTAGCAAAAATATTATTGTTCAATGAGGATAATTTAGATGTCTTCAACACATTTTTCTTGAAAAAAGGATCTGTAAAATACCTTTACAACTAAAAGACTTTAGTATTTTCAGCAAAATCAGTTGGAACAAAGTATCATCTTATACATAGGATCTGGCACAGGAAATACCATCTGAAAAAAAGATTTTTTTTTTTTATAGAAAGCTTTAAGCATATGTATCTAGGTTATTATAAAGTAATGACAGTATTTGCTGTCAGATTCAGATTCTGGAGTGTTAAACAGTCCAGAACTGAGAACTGAATGTGCATTTTTCTGAGTTTTCACCTTGTTTTTCTGTTATTGCTTTCAGCAACTACTGTTGTCAACTGGGCACTCAGGATATTTTTTCTCCTGCCCAGAAGTGTTGATGGGTTGGGAACACTGCTTTAGGGTTAATTTTCTGAAGTGATGTTTTGAAGTGTGGTTATTTTTGTAAGTCACTAGTCAGAGTAAAGCAGACAAACTAACAAAATGTGAAATATTGGGGCTGCTGGGGATGGATTGAAGACTAAATATAATTAAATTGAAACAACAGGATGAATGATGTCATGCTCAAAATAGAACTCACATAATTTACAGTCCAATTTGATGTACTTAATGTTTCTTGCTTGAGCAGCTCTAGGACATTGAGCAATGGGCATTTAGTGGTTAGTATTTAAAATATTACTGGAGAGAGGAGTTTAGTAACAGTATTCATTGTTTAATATAAAGGATACAGTTTGATATAGAAGCTAAATAAGGTGAATCTCTGCTGGCTAAACATAAAAAAGAATATATATTTACTTGGTGGGGAGGGAGGTCCAAAGACATGGCTATAAATAGGTTGTCCCTTTCAGTAAACATGTCTTTAGGATGAGATCAGAGAAGCAGAATCCTCCATGACTGAACTCAAGAGTCTTCTTGATCTGTGCCTGAGAAGGCTTTACTATCTTTTCTCTCAGCAGTCACCTGTAGTAGAATGAGTCATGTACTTGACTAAGCACCTTTTGTAACACACATGGGATGTTTTACGATAACTCCTTTTCTTTCAGCTTCTTTCCAGACACCTGCTGGCTTGTTTCTACTGCTGAAATTTTGAAGACAAAAAGCACTTTCTTCTGCCCTGGGCTATAAGGTATAAGGTAGGACAGTTATTAAGATGTATAAGCATTGCAGTGTCAATCAGGGATAACCACAACAGCCCAAACTGTCTCCAGAGGTACTGGATGGAGCCCAAGGGCACCTGCACGAGGAATTGCTCTTTCTCCTCTACCAGGATGTTGGGGCTCTGTGCTGTGGCTGCGAGTCCTGGTGTTGGAGGGATGAATTCCCACACACTGAGTGAGCTTCAGCTCCCTGAAAGCCCATTTCTCTTGGGTCCCTTTCCCCTCTGTTCTGATCCTTGTCTAACTGTGCCAGCAGCACAAAGAGCTGCTGATCCCACGAACTAATCCTTAACTTCATGGATACCACAGTGGGTTGACCTTTACTGAGCTGTCTGAGGAATTCAGGAGCATCTCTAATTATTCAAAGTGCATTTATCTCTGCCTATTCAAGACAACCAATAGGAATTATCTATAGATAAATATGAAACTATTTGCCAGCTAAGGCTACCATTGCAAATAGTAAGAAATCTTTTTATATATATATAAATAGTACATAAACACTGTATTTTATGGACATTTGTATATTTGCATTTATACATCCGTAATTTTGCTTCTTTCTTAACGTAGAATTGCTGGAAAAAATAGTTGATTAGCTTTCCTATAAAAAAGAAAATGGATGAACAAAATTCTAGAAAGTTAGAAAGATTTGTTTGGCTTTCAGCAAGAATAAACATGTCAAGTTAAACATCCTAATCTAGGCAATTTAGTTCAGCTCTGACATTTCTGCCTTAGGCAGTGATTGGAAAATTGTGGTTTATGTCACAACCAGCCAGTTAAGCTGCCTAATTTTGATCTTGATATTTCCATGATCAACATATTTTGGTTTGTTTTGTCCTTGAAATTAAAACCTTTTTACTCTGCCTGTTTTTTAGCTAATTAATATTTTCCACTCTTCCATCTGATTTATACTTACCATGAAGTAATGAGGAACTGGACCTTTTGCAAGGCAAATGCAGTTTGATTTGAAATTTTTATTAATGCTGTGGGGTTAATTCCTGGTTCCTCTTGTCATTTGAAGAAGTTTCCTGAAAATCCCCCATGTATTTTACCAAACAGTCAAACTTATGGGAAAAACAGTATGCCATTCCTTATGAAGCACCAGACTTTTCACTGTGAAAGGATGAAAGACAACAGACATAAATTGAAACAAACCAGGTTCAGATTGGATAAAATCTCTCTCTCTCTTCTTTTTTTTTTAAATATATGAGAGCGAGCGAAACAAGTTGCTTAGAGAGATTATGCAGTCTCCATCCTTTGAAGGTTTCAAGACCCGACTGTATAAACCTTGAGCAACCTGATCTGACCCCCTAACTGACCCTGCTTTGAGTAGGAGTTTGGACTAGAGACTTCAGGTCTCTTCCAGGGTGATTATTGTGTCAGTCCACCCAATTGCTCTGACAAACATGCAAACCCAGCCTTTTTTATATACAAGGAATAAATATGTATGTTACATAGGAAGCGCCTGATCTGAAATTCAAAATCTCTGAAAAAGACTCATTTCAGTAGAAGGAGCAGTTATAATAGTGTCTGTTTGAGAAATACCTTTAACAGGCCCTTGCTTCCCTTTTCAGCTGTCTATTTTTGGGAGCTTTTCTGCTTTTTGTTGCCTTAAAGACCTTAAAGTTACCTTCATCCTTTCTTGCCTGCTTAATCAGATGTGGAAGCACCTGTCTCAGAACTGGTTCCTACTTGACAGCACATTATAACTTGAGGCTCCTCTTCCATTGTATGAATAGATTAAAATAAATAATCTGGAATATGACTGAGAAATTACATTTACGTATTGAAGCTGTTTTTGTGCAACCAATAAGGAAAGAATTGCCAAACTCAAAGAGAAAGATACAAGATATAAATGCCTGATAAGATGATGCCAGAACAGGAAAGAAAGCAAAGTGAGACTTAAGAAAGAGCACCTCTTTCCTAGGAAGGATTTTGTCTTTCTGGTGTTGAAGGATTTATTTCTAACTCTCAGAGCATAGGATTTCTTGGTTTGCTTGGAAAATACCTTGTTCTATTCGCAGACTTTTTTTCCTCTCATTACAATCTGGTCATTATTTAACATCAAGCTTCTACTAACCCCTTGTTTATCTGCTCTGATTCTGCTGCTGCTGGGAGAGTTAAGCTCTAAGGTAAATTGAGTAATCCTGTTTTCAACTTTTGAATAGGAAAACCAGTGCAGTGGTAGTGGAAAAGGGGCAGGAGGTGACAAAACAGAGAATTATGTTTACAACTCCCAAGCTTGGTTGTTTGCAGTGCACACCTGACAACTTAACTGGTCCAGTAAAAACAAACAAAAAAGCTTAAAATCAATTAATTTTCCAGCAGTCAACACCAAACCAAGTATCCAAACAAAAAATGACCAACTGAAAACAAACTCACATCTCTTAGTACTCCTTTGACCCAGAGCAGTTGCAGTGGGAAAGCTCTGCAGGGGCTCAGCCTCTGGCTTGCACAAATGGCAGGCTGCACAGGGAGTAACATTGCAGGAAACCTGTCCTCCTTTCCATCTCACAAATCCCATGTTTAGCTTTGCAGTTACTTATTTAGATATACTTATTTTTCAACTCAAAGTTCATCCCAAAATAAGAAATCTAGTTTCAGGTTGCCTCATGAATACCCCAAACAATGTTGGGATTCCCAGGCAGAGCCCCTTCTGTGAGCTTTGAGTTATTTATTCTCATATCAAGTAAACCTTTGATCTATACTAATGAAGAAAATCTGGCCTCTCTTCTAACGCACATGTGTAAGGATATTTTCTGTAATGGCTGAGCAGACTCAGACCCCACATGGCTCAGGCTCAGTCATATTGCTTAAATCCAGTATAGAAAAACCTTGCTAGCCAGCAAGAAAGCAAATGTTCAGAGTCTGGGAGCTCTATAGAGAATGTTATCCATAACACAGTGTAAATGAATTTAAAATAATATAGTATCAAGAATATGGAAAGAGAATGTATACGCAAGTTTTTACTCATCTATAGCCATATTTGACGTCTTTCCATCTTTGAGGTTGGGTGGGATTGATTCTTGCATTGCAAAGATGTGAAAGCCTCACTAGTATAGAATTTTACTATGATTGTGCCATGTAAGAAAGCACTTAATGTGAATCTGGGAAGAACAGAAGCAGTGCCTTCAAAGTACTGTTGTTATCTGTGTTTACCTGAGCATGACAGGTCCGTGCCCTGTGCTCAGCTGTAGTTTTCAGGGGTGAAAATTGAGTGCCTTCAGTTCTCAGTTGTGAGTGCTTCTCTTGATTCTTTGCTTTTCTGACCCTTCTTTTTTGCCTTTCTTATGCTAAAAGGATTTACTTTTTAAAATATTTTAACTTAAAAGGACATACTTCATAGAGAAATGGTAATTTTAAGGCCAGCTGAAAATGCCAACAGCCACACAGCCTCTGCCTTCCTTTGTACACGGTTACAATTTGGCCTTTAGGGAAAGAGCAGCATTTGCAAAGAGCCCGTGGGGTTTTTTGTGTGGCTGGAACCCCTGAGTGATGCTGGGTGTGGGCTGCTTGTACCAAACCTCTGTGCCCAGGGGGGAGATGGATGAACAGTGTCTGTGCTTGAGCTGCCTGTGGGAGAACATCCTTTGTGCTCACAGCTGCCTTGGCAGCAGTGATCAGACACCTTGTGGGATGTGAGCCCCACCTTCCACGCTTGTGTCACTGCTGGGAATGGAATTGAATGCAAGTGTAAAGGAAAAAAATCTTGTGTTTGATTTGAGGATGGTTTGAAGGGTTCTGTTGTAAACTTGCATGGAGTGCCCATGTTGTTATTTGGGAAACAGAATGCAACGCTGAGTGTGCCTGAAAAAAAAACCCATGGAAAGGAAATAAGCTATTAATCCTAGAAAACAAAGAGAAAAGGACACAAAAGAGACACTTTTCTTCCATGCCACTTCTTCAAAGTGATTCTTCTTTATGCCATCTGATGTGATTTTGGCACTGGCTGAGGTGATGTTTCTAGCAAACCACTTCACTCTGTGTTTTGTTTTCGTCTTTTTCATCTCTGATTGACAGTCCCACCAAGAAATAACAATGAAAAATTCATGAGGTCAATCCCCAAGTGATTCAGAAAGGACTTTCATGGGATTAGATAGAAGCAGTTAAATTTCCTGGGGCACAAGTGTGTTTTGAGGAAAGGGATAAAAGTGTATTATTCTCTGGATAATCCTGGCTGAAATATAAAGGACCATTTTTGGTGAATAATTAGAAAAAATGTCCCAAAACTATCTTTAATTGGTATGGCATAAAAACATGTATTAACAGAGATGAAAGAAATATTTTTGCTTTGGCTCCCAGTAAGTAAATGGTCTGATGCATTTTACTTGCATTGGATTGTAACATTTATTATTGGTTCACTTTAGTGACAGTAGTGACTCAGTAACTGTGAGTCAGAAGAGTACAGAATTATTAACTGAGTACTAAGGTGAATTTTTATTTTTTGGCATGACTTGTATTCTTGTATTTTCCTTCACTTTCTTCCTCTATAAGGAAGGGTGTTTTATTTTGCTTTGTTTATTTTTAACTGCTCACAAGAAAACATCGAAATTATATGTATGACTGACATTAATTTGTATTTATGACCTCGGTTGCTAGGAGGTAAGAAGCTCTTTGTTCCTATCTATTGGAAAGTGTGCAGAAGTAGAGCTCCAGAACATGGAGCATTCACCTCCCTCGTGTTCCAGTCTGTCGTGTGCTGGGAATCAGCCACAGGGCCTGAACAGAAGGAGGTAAAAAATGTCCCAGGAAACCAAACACTTTTCCGTGTTGCTCTGCTGGTACTTAGAGGGACTTTCTGAGGAGGGCAGAGGCAAAGGAAGTTCAGGTGGAGAACAGCCAGTTCAGGAGCTCTGGAAATACCCAGCGTTTCTCATGGAGTGTGAGGAAGCTGCTCTGCTTGCAGCCTCTCCGGGCTACTGGGAGAACACCAGCTCCAAACAGAACACCCGTGTGCTGAGGGGGCTGCCCAGGATCCTTGAGTGCAGCCCACAGGACAAGGCTGCTGCCTGCTGAATCCTCCCTGTATCCTCGGGGTTTCACTTGGATTGTCGTGTTGAGCTGAGTTTGGATGGGTGGTTTTGTCCTTCATGGAATGAGAGTTACCTTGGTCTTGCTGACTTTATCCTGTGTGCATCCGAATCTGCCCCTTTTCTTTGTTTCTGTGGCTCATGGTAGCTGCACTGGGACCTTCTGTTGGGGAAAGAGGAAGAGAAATTACAAAATCTGCCTGATCTTGATGGAAGCAACATGCTTGGTGCTTGCCAGTTTGAATAGTGTCAGCCAGGTCATCAGCACATGTCAGAATCACAGTTCAGAACCAATGTCCTCGGATAACTCATTACCATGATAGCTGTAAGCTCTCACACACTGCTCTGCCAAAAGGGAAAATGTAACATCTATGAAGACATATCGTACGGAAAGTTGGTACTTATAAGAAAAAAAAAAAATCTGTATTTTTTATGACAATGTTTGAAGTAATTTTGGGCAGTGTACATACATTGTGGCAAAGTATTTACATGAAGGTTACTGCCTTCTTTGTGTTTTACTGATGTGTAGGTATACACTTACCTATGTGCTGAAATAGGTTTTTTATCTTTAAAGTTTCAGTTTTATTTAAAGAAAAAATGCATCCCTTTGAAAAAATATAAATATGCTGCTTTAGTCTGATATCTTGGCAGTGCACATTCTCAGTCCATCTCATTCTCACTGGGAATTGTCCCTGTTCTCCAGTGTGGTTTGGCTAAGATTCCCTTATTCCAGTGAATGATTTATAAACAGCACAGAACAAGTTTGGGGGGATTCACTTGTATTGAGAAAATTTTTAGGTTGTACTGAAAGAAAAAATTACAAAGTAACTTCCCTATTATGACCTATGGCACTTATTTTCAATTATTGATTAGTTTAATCAGATCTACAGCTAATACATACAAAATTAAGGTATTTCTGATTAGGTCATAATTCCTTAGTGCTCTCAGAACGCTTGGGCTGCCTCTTACTGTTTTAGCCAAACTCATTTTCTGCCTTTCAGCTTGTGCTTCTGCTGTTTTTCCAGGGAAGAGCTGAATCCCTTTACCTTTCTGTAACACCAGAGGAAGCTGAGGGCATGAGCACTTCGATACTGTGGGCATTAACTCAGCTATTTCAGAGAAACCCTCTGGAGAGGGATTGGAAGGACTTGGAGTCTGCGAGATTCCACAGTTGGGTGGTCTGTAAAACAGCCCACAGAGAGCCTGGGTGAGGTGGGAAAGGAAAGAATGCAATTACAGCCTAATTAGAAATCCAGATTCTCTTCTGCAAAATGTGCAGTTTCCTTTTCTGCCACAGAAGTGAAACAGACCTTTAAGGCATTTAAAAACAAATGCTCCAACAAAGAAATTACATAGCTCAGAATAGCCAGTAACCATTGGTTAGATTTTCTGTTTGATGCAACTCTGCAATCTCCAACCACTTTCCTAGCGGCTATTCTGATGGGAAAATAGAGCCCCGTCATTACAAATCTCTCCCACAAAACCTCTTTGACATGGGTATGTTCCAAGAAAAAGGTTCTTTTTTCCCTTCCTCCTTCCTGCACCGCTGTAATGAGCATATACTGACTAGAAGACATTTTTTTGGAATATCCCTAACACCTATAACTAGCAGCTGCTGAGTACTTTTTTAGTTGAGGACTGAAATAGTGTGCTCTGAGCAATGTGGGAACTGGCCTTTCTGGAGTAGAGGTAGTCACTTGTGAACATGATTAATGACAAATCCATGCTGTGATGCTGACTGGGTACTTGCTTTGGATGGTGTCTAAGGAATTTATTAGTGGGTAAAAACAGTTTGCAGAAAGATCAGTTTACTAAATGGGTCTAGCAGAGGTTTTTCTTCAAATTTACTACACGTTTTAGGATTGCAGGAAAGCATCTCTCTTCAAACGTGTTGTTAGATTCATAGTGGAAATGCTTGTCAGATATTCACAGTCAGATTTCACACCTGATTTAATCTCTACATAACTGTTAACTAGATTTTATTGATTATCTATATTAATTATACATTTTAAAATGTCACTTCCCTTACTGCAGAGTTCTCAGATCATTTAGAAGCTTTATTTTTCCCTTGACTTAGTCATGTCTCTTGAATCTAACCAAGGAAAGCAGGAAACAGCATGGAGCTGTGTGAATCACTCACACCAGGCAATATTTGACCTTGGGGTATCTTTTCTTCCCTTGCAGTGACTATTTCACCGTCAAGGGATGAATTGTCCATGTGTCCTGTTAGAACCAAGCTGTGGATAATGAATTTCCACAGTGGAGAATGACTCAATACTTCCCAATGGCTGATACTGGAAGGAGCAAAACAAATGAGGAAGATGTGCTGCAAGGCCCAGGCTCTCCAGCCTGAGTCAGCTGTGTCTGCCTTGGGCTTCTATTTCAGGACCCTTTTAAATCATCTGTTCCTCTGCTGAGCACCATCAGCTGAAGTCCTTTACAGTAATACAAGCAGACTTGGGGAGTTGGGCCCTCTAAACTGGCCTGAGATGGGGAAAGATTGCTGCCTAAGCTGGGACAGGGGTTCCACCTGTAAGTTTGGAAGATATAGTGTTGATGAAATCAAGTTAATTTTTTTTTTTTTAGTGTATAAGCATGGGTGTTTTGTCACCATGTTGATGATTGGTATACTCCATATTGGTAACTGACTTTTTTGGGAAATAAAAATTGAACTCATCAAAATATTTCAAGGCAACGATGAGGACATCATCTGAATGCCACTGGGGCAGGTTGGGAGCAGAGATAGCAGCAATCCCAAGCAGTAGTAGAATCATGGGAAACAGGAAGGTACAGGATTTGTGAAGTCATTTAACCTACTTCCCTACCCCAGGGCAGGATTAATTTCATCTGCTGGAGTTTCAGACAAAATGCTTCATGAAATGTTCATTTGCACTGCTAGGCAGAATTTCAGTTTGCCTGGGTTACAGAGCTAGCTGGTGAATATAGCCTGGAGGGGAGGAAGCTCCGCTCAGGGGAGCAGACTGCGATTTGATACCTGTAAAGTTAATTCTGTGATACATGGAATCATTTCGGTCATTCTTTCTCCACTGTACTTTGTGCAGTGTACAAAAAGGATTGAGCTGGCTGCGAGCACCCCTTGGAGCACTCAGATCAATGGGACCATACAAAGACACCAGTTGTCATTGTTAGAAAACCAGCGTAGCCGCGGGGCAATGAATGTGATTTACTAAGCCCTGCTGGTGGGACTGTGCTGCTTTGTTTTCCATGGCACTGGGAGCTCAGGTGTTGTTCTGCTGTTCTTTGTTACACGGTGCGGGTGTGCTCTGTCCAGTACCCCCAAACTCTGGAGGACTGGGTTTGGAAAGGACCTGGGATCAGCTCACACAGAGAGACACCTACACAAACCGCTTGTTGATCACACGTGTTCTGTATGTCTCTGCCTCCCTGAACATGGACAGTCACCAGAGCATTTGTCCCTGTTCTGCTGGATATTTTATTATTCCAGTATGTCCCGTCTGTGAAATAAAAGTAGCTTTCTCCTGCCTCGTCGTGGTGATTGCGAGGTGCATGGTGACAGGGAGTTGAAAATGCCCACAGGAGACAAAAGTTCAGCAAATCTATACCGGTGTAAGCAGTCTCTTGGGTCGTTCGTCTCTTTGCTTGTCTGAAGTTACTCCCGATTTATATCATCCTGGTGGCATCATCAAGTCTGGGATGGAAATAACAGATGAATCTAGCGTGCCTAAAAGGGGAGTCTTGAAAGCTCGAAGTTGTGTCCGCAAACTCTCCCCCAGCTGAGTCCCAGGCACAGTAACCCCAGTCCCGCACAATTCCAGTGTCCTGTTTCGCTGGTGGCGTCGGTCCCTCTCATCCCATCCGTGCTTTTGCATTTTGTCAGCCTCACAGGCGGCTCTGAGGAGCGCTTGATCTCTGTTTTTTCAATGTGTGACACTTTTCCTGAGGCTATGACAAGGAACACAGAAAGGCATCTGCTCATCCGTAACACATCTGAGCGCGGCGGGGCGCCGGGCTCGTTAGCACCTGTTAGCAGGGACAATGCTCATTTGCATTTCTAAGGGTACATGTGGAGAGCTGTGGTGGCGTTTGGGTGGTTTGAGGTGTTTTGTTTGGAATTCTCTGCACATACTAGGCTGGTTTAGCTTCTTTATGTTGCTTTTTCAGCAAAGAAACGAAAACAATATTGAGCTATCGACCAGGGCACTTAAACTACTAAGTACCTTTGAATCTGTTCATTGAAGTCAGCTCAGTTTGACCTGAATCTGAGGCTTTTCTGCTCCATTTCAAGTTACTTTTAATGAGTATATTTTATTTCTTCTATATTCACTTGTTTTAGCTTCTTGCTGTTACAATGCGTTTATATATGTGTTGTGTCTGACCCTATAAAAATCTCTTTTTTTGAGAGCTTTAAAGATGACAGTACCGAATGAAACTGTAGTATGGTTTAATCATATTTTTCTCTTTTCTTCTTAATCAGCTGTTACGGGTTCTGCCAGACGGTTAGATTACTGTCACCATTCGTCCAGAAATCCGCCTGTGTTGTTCTTTATCCTCTCTTCCTAAACCAGGCTACCCTCTTCCATTTCATATTTATGTAACAGTCGACTTTCAGAGACCTTTCCTTTTCCAGCACTATTGTCTCTCTTAGACCCAAACGGAAACTGCCCCGTGTTGGTGATGGCCCATTAAGCACCAGGGACACCAGTAAATTCAGCATATGCCAGCAGTTTGCTGCAGTTATGATGCAACTCTGATGAGAGCAGAGCCTGCCAGCCTGGTCCGTGCATTACAGAAACTCTTCCTGTTACTCACTAGAGCTGCAGCCTCCTTCTCAGGCTGAGTTTAGCTGGGTTCGAGTGTCTCCTCTCCTCTCAGCCTTTTTAATCAGACATCATAAAGTACATTAGTAAATGACTTGCTTTACCACTTCCATGGTTAATGAGCGCAGGGCAGATCGGTGGGTCCCCTAAAAGCTCGCTGGTGAATGGATTGATTTCAATCCCCTTCGAAAGAGACTATTCTGTAATGGTGCCAACTGAGGCATCTCATTCTGACAAATTCATTTAAGCACCGGCAGTTCCTGCAGGAGCCACATTCTCAGCTGACACAGTGGTACAGACTGGTAATGGCAGCAATATTAGGAGGTGCATTTGAAGTAGCTTAAATCCTGATCCTATCTACAACTCCCTGTGAGAGAGCAGATTTGGCAGTGGACAGAGGAGGATTATGTGTTACAGCAGTAATTAATGTGCTCCATTGGGTTTTAAGAATATATCCATGGACAACGGGTATTCTCTATTTCTTTTTTTTTTTTTTTACTAAACTCATTACATATGAGTAACGCATTTAGATATTCTTTAATATGCCTCCAGTCTCAAAACAAAACAAAAAAACCCCACAAAGCCCACTAAACCAACTTACAACAGCAACAAAACGTCACCAAAAATCCTCAACAAAAATTATATAGAGTTTCAAGATAATTTGTAAGCCTACAAAAGGTGGGAAAGGGGGATTGTGGTGGGGTTTTTGTTTGCATTTTTTTATTTTTTGGTTGTTTGTTTGTTTACATTTATCTAAAATCTGGGATGATAGGAACACTTCAGTTTTTTAACTATATACCAATAGCAAATTGCAAAACATGAAATCAAGAGAATTCCCACTGCTTTTGCTAGTTGCCATTATATTCTAGGCCAGTCAGAGTAAGGTAGGGAAACCTCTAGAGAGCACCGAGCAAATCCTAGCTCTCAATGTGTCTGAGCGAGATGTAAAAAATAAACCTGATTTTTTTGGGGTTTTGTTGACGAGTAAGACTCCAAGACTAGTTTATATAAGTTTACTTTTTTTCCTATGCCCATAATATCTTTATTTCCTATATTGACACAATCTTGAGTTTCTTCAGTTATTTCCCCCTGACTCAGTACAGGCAATTCATGTCTCATATTTTTGCTTCCAAGCCTTGAGGATCTACATAATTTTCTGGGAAACACAAACCAGCTCCAGGCTAACAAGAGTTTGTGAAACTTAACACTAATTAAAGAACAGATGATAGGAAATAGAAGTAAAATAAAATGTCCAGCTTTGCTGTTTCGCTATAAGATCTCATGGAATTTGTGGCCTGACTCAACATCTTTGAACACTTGGCTCTGATAGTACTGCATCATCCACAATATGTCCATGAATCAAAAGGTGACAGTTAAGAAAAGCAAACAAAGAAAACCCCATAAATTGTTCATTTAATTTGCACTCTATGTTTAAATTTTAAAATTCCCTTTTGCAGTGGTAAAGAGAGTGGTCAGGAAACATTTGATAGTGGGTCTCGGCAAAAACAGTCCTGCTCTCTCTTTCTAATATACATTGATCCCAAAAAAGGCTAAAACCCATGTAAGCAGTTTTAGGTTATGATCAGTATTCTTGCTCCCTATACAACATTTATTATCAGTGTATGTGTTGCACCTCCATGGAAATCCTCCAGCAATAGTCAGATTAGTAAAGAGGTTAATAAAGGATGAACTCCTTCCTAGCAGGCGATGTGTTAGCAGCAGAAATTTTACTGTTAGCAAATACTTTGAAAATTTAAATTCATGCAAATACATGGAGCAGGTAAAAAAATTATAACAAATGGTTTTTCCATGTGCTATTCTTTTTCATGGATAGCTTTTCCTGTACAACTTCTGACATTTTCTTACTTTTTTAAAGATTTTTTTTAAAAAAAAAAAAAAAAAGAAAAAGAGAACAAATAGGAATTTTTTGCCCTGATTTTCTACCCTAAACATGTTGATGTGCAGTTTATTACAGGTTAAATCACACTAGCTACCCTTTGTGTGAACTTTCACTGGGCTCTGATGCAATCAAGAAGAACAATTAAAGTCCTGTAAACTACGGATTGATTCTTATTGATTGCTCTAGTTTGGGAGCCCCACAGGTTCTACAGCTTTATCCTACAAACAATTGTGCCCATGTATATCTGTATAAATTCTGCGGAAAGTTACTTTGTCATGGGGCTGGAAACGTGACAACCTGTGGTGCTTCACAGTGGCAGTGGCTTCAGCGGTTTCATTTTATATATACATAAAATGTATTCAGCAGGATGTAGGTAGTGCTGTCTGAACTGGCAAAGGACTCAGGGGAGGAAAGGGTTAAGAAATTAGCTTTTCCCAGGCCACACACGAGCTGTGGCATTCCCATGTCCCTGTGGGTCTGATGCACATAGTGAAGGGACAGGGAGAGGTGTCAGCCTCCTGCCGGGGTTACCCCGCAGCATCCTCCCCTGCTCTTGGTGCCAGCCTGGGGGGCTGAGGAGCCCCAGCCAAGGGAGCACAGAGGACGGACAGCCTCCACACCGAGCCTGGGAGCTGGGAGCAATTTGAGAAGCAGCTAAGGCTTATTTAGATTAGGACACGTGGAGCAGAGTTAGGTGTTTTGGGTGCACCGAGGCAGCGCGTGTTAGTTGGTGTTTCTGTATTACGTTCTTTCCCTGGTTGCAGTAAGTGTGAGGTGATAAAGCAGCCCAAATGTCACCATCTGCATCAAAGCAAAGCTCCCTTTTTGGGCAGCTGGGTTGCAGTGGGGGTGGTGGCTGCAGGGTGATCAGCTCCAGGTTGGCTGTCCCTACGGTGTGACACTCGGCTGCGGGCTGGTCACTGGAGGAATGCTGCCATGGCCTGCTCAAATGCATGGATATGTTTCATGGAAAGTTTTCAGTTACAGAATTTTTGCCTTGCTAATATATCAAGAGATTTTTAATCCCTCGCAGCGTTTGCAACTGTTACTTCCCCAGAAGTTTTAGTAGCAGTTCAAGTCATGAGATCTATAAACCAAGGAAAGAGAAGGCATAGGTGAGGGGAAGATAGGAATTCTTAGGGTAAGGGGGAAATTATCCTTGTGTGTGTGTACAAATTCTTTATTTTGTTTTATTGCTAGTCATTTTTCTGACAAGCAGATTTATAAGAAGCTCATGGGTGATGTGTTGTGCAGCAATTGAAATGTTCAAGGCAGTAGAAGTAATGGAGCACAGTGCAGCCCCTGGTTTACGCAGTGTTGGGTTGCTTGCAGAATTTTCCATGCAGAGGGATTTGAAAGAAAACAATGGGGTTGGTTTTGTTTGGTTGGGGTTTTTTGTGGTTGGTTGTTTGTTTAGTTTGGTTTGGTTTTACTTTTTTTTTCCTATCCTTTTTTTCTTTTTCTAACACCTGTATTAATACCCTTTTATGCTTAGGAACCACATACTAGTTGGAAATAAATGCTAGGGGCAAATCTAAGTTTAACATTGTTTTCAATAATACTTTTGCAGACATTGAGCACCAATACCAGTTCTCTCTGAAAGAGTTTTAAATCTTCATGTTTCATTACTTGAGAGATCTGATTGCTGTAAATGAATAACTGCAGTCGGCTGTGCAATCTGGAGCTGATTGACAGCACACTTAAAGGGACTCAAATGTAAATGGCCACATGCACTCTTTATGCATGTGAAGGAGGTGTGTAATTACCCACAGTTAGCGTGAACATTATGATTCTTGCTTTCTAAGAAGTCTTGAGAGTAAATTTTATGGTAAATATATGATGTCAATATGGATTTTCCCTGTAATTGTTCATAGGAAATAGATTTTTATACTCCTACTGTTTATACTTAGGTGGTACAAATGTTGTCATTTTCCTTCTTAATTCCTTTATTTTCTTGGATTGATTGTGTGTCAGATGATGAGTTATGCCATGGGAAGATTATGTGTCAGATGATGAGTTATGCCATGGGAAACTGACTTAGGCAGTTTTCTTTCTGAGAAATCCTACTGATTTTTTTTT
The DNA here is from genome assembly GCA_013400915.1 of Pardalotus punctatus. Taxonomy (NCBI): domain Eukaryota; kingdom Metazoa; phylum Chordata; class Aves; order Passeriformes; family Pardalotidae; genus Pardalotus; species Pardalotus punctatus. The sequence continues at coordinate 809,432 of VZTX01031054.1, read as the reverse complement.
TTTAGTGAAATCATTGTACTAAGGTTGACATTTAGCAGGAATGTCTTATGAATTTGGAGAAGGTATTGTTCTCTCCTAGAAGGTATAAACTTTTCTGAAGAAAATGCATTAATGCAACAGAATCCTATTACATTCAGTAGGATATTTTGAGGTAATGCATAAAAACGGCTCTGTTTTATTACAGTAATTTTTATTAAGTTTTGATAACATACAGCCCTGTGGGGGTTTCTACTGAAAAATTAAGAAAATTCAAATTTAACCATGTTGTGATTGATGGTCTACTTGTCCTTTGAATTAAATTTAATCTTTAAAGCCTTTTAGAGGAAGTATTAGTACAAGAGCATGTTGCTTCAGCCTTAATTTTAACTAACAGAAAAGAAAGGTTCTGTTAATAATTATGCACTCGAGGAAATTAATCTGTGCAGAATTATTCAGGTAATGTTAGTATACAGAAAATTGAAAGGAAGGGGAAACCAAATGGACTCCAGTCACCAATTGTGCAAACAGCGTGCTCGTATTTCTTTTTTATTTTTAAGAGCACACGGTGAACTTAAAAATTGTGGGTATATAGTTACATGACATAATTTGTTAATTTAAATAAATTTCATAAGGAGTCTTGTAAATCTTTGTTTTTATGCTATGGACTTTTTAATTTGTTTATACAAATGTTGAAAGTTTAGGCTCAGTTCAGCTGGGTTCAGCTGAAGGTGAGGAAAGGTGTAGATCTCTTGTAAAGTACTTCCTTAATGGCTCTTTTTTATATATGTATGGACTAGACATCTTTAAATTATTTAAGAATTCAATTTAAAATGTTTCTTTAAAAATTGGGAATGATATACTGTGGCGCTGATTGTCTAATCTGGGATATTATTGATTGTACCCTGATGCTGACAGAACTCTTTTTCTTCCTTTTGTGGCTTTTTCACCTTCAGACCTTGCACAAGGTGACTCAGATAGCCACAGCCACATTCAGTGATATGTAAAATTAATAAATTATGAATCTCCAAGCAGAGTCTGAAGTTATAATTAAAAGGAAATGTTGGGGGTTTTTTCACTCTGAGTTTGTAGGCATTCTTAGGTGTCAAACATGTAGAAATTAAGTTCTCTGAGGTTTGCCATCCAAGGGCTATCTGTGCCACAGTTCAGAGTCTACAAAGTAGAATCTCTTCGTTCATTACTAAGACACAAAATGAATATATTAAAAAATATAGTCTCAGTTAAACACGATTATTATATGACGTAAATATACAGACCGTTATTAACACACTGCAAATACACAACTGAAAATCCCTTATCTAGTTGTACTTTTGTGCTTGGGTAGGAAATGCTCTAAATTTAAAAACAACAAGCAAATGGAAGAAGCAAACACGAAAATGATCCAAACTCCTCCAGCCATCTGCTTGAAATACTATATTTGAAATCTATGTAATGGGAGTTACCACTATTTGCTTTTCAGACCAAATGCCATTGTAACTCTGTGAATAAATTAGTAGCTGTGAATTAGTGAATGAATTGTAGCCTTTTTTATCTTTCTATTTTCCCATTGTCCTCAAGCAGACTGTGGACAACTTTTTGTTTATTTTGGTTTTTGTTTGTCATTCACAGGTTATTTCAGCAAATCATTGATGGTTGACAAATTATTTGTGTCCCTTGCTGTGAAAATTTGCTGTTTGTTTTATGATGGTTTGGGCTTCTGTTCCACAGTGAGTTTCATATGTATGGGATTGTCTTTAGTTTGATGCTCTTACATGAAAGTTTGGGAAGAGTAATTTAGTGCAATGAGAGTGGAAGCCGAAATGAACATCCCAAAACTGTCAGAACTGAGGTACATTTTACCTCAGTTAAGGTTATGGGACCTTATATACCTACATATAGTTCTTGAAAGAACTGTAGGTTTATGGAGCTTGTACAAAATCCAAGCCAGAATTTGTCAGAGGAAAGGAAATGATGCAATATATTTTCCTCCGTTCACTTATACTCTGAACTACTCTGGAATCACAGGTTATTTTTAAACTGCAGAAGTAAATTATACAAGTGAAAATTCAAAAATCTTGATGTACAGCTTTTCTCTGATTTTTTTTAATTTGGAAATAGCAAGGGAAACTTCCACCTGGATTTTTCCCAGCATGTCTGCAAAGAGTGGGGCAGTGGTACTACAGGTGTTGTATCATAGTGCTTTTTATTTCATAGTTACTGCTGCATATTTGGAGGTCTGGCGCACTAAGGAAGGAGTTTGTACAGCTTGATGGAGCCTCAGTAAACATTATAATCTATGTTTTGTACTGAGAATCAATAGAGCTCTCTTTTTTCCGTAGCAGACGAGGCAGATGATCAATGGTCTTTACCTCTTTCAGGAATTTGTGTTTCACTTTTTGATTTGCATTCTGGTTGCATGAAGCAGAGGAGTTTCTTTCATTTGCTGTTTAGATAGAAAAATACAATTTATATATTGTGTTGGGTTTTTTTCTTCATTGCAAAAGGTGCTTTTAAGAACACAGCTTCTTTGTGATGCCCTTTGCTTGGTATCTGCTCTTGCCCAGCTACTCTCGTGCTCTGACTTGGGGTGTAGCTGGTGGCAGAGCTTCATGCAAACTAGGAAAAGATTTACCTTCCTGAGGGCTGAAAGAGCTGCTAAGACCAAGTGGCAGGAAAAGAAAACAGTTAATGCCTCTGCAAAGAGTCGTACATGCTCTAAGCATTTGAGAAATGGTGATTGTCAGCACTCACACAGCACAGATGTGAGAGAATGGGGATGATTCACTGGCAGATCTCTGCCAGAGGCAAAGCCCAACTCAGCTGTTCAGCCGGGCTTTTGCTCTGCCCTTCAGACTGAGTACCAAATCCTTCACCTCCCATACTCACGCTTGCTTACGGCTATGAAATCTATTTCCTGGAGATGAAACATCACAGTAGTGTTTAGAGTATTATCTTGTTATATACGGTATTAGTGATCAGCAGTTAACAGGTAGTACACTACTTATTAGTATTTAGTCTTACAGTCTTACTCTATGGATAGGGTGGGTCTAGAAGTAACATTTATTAAATGTATTTACACTGCAAGTAGCTCCTCTGGAGAGTAAGTGCCACTGATTTTCCATTCCACATAGAAAGTGGCATCAGGTTATAAAAAATACCTTTGGAAAAAAAGTAATCCTGTTTTTGTATCTGCTTGATACTGTGGAAATTAGCTTGCTGGGGGCTTGCTTTGCATTAAAAAAAAAACCCAAACAAAACTAGTCTACCAGAAGTGTCCGTTATTTGCATATATTATTGATTTAAAATCTCTCAGTAGAATAACATGGATAGATTCTCGAGGAAAGATAAATATCTGCCTGTGACAAGTTGACAAGATCATGGTGGTGAAGGTGAAACACTTGTCAACAGTATCTGCAAATGCTTCCCTCACCTGCAGGTTGTCACTGTCACCATCAGCGGGTGTGGCCAAAGAGCATCAAGAAAAGGTCCGGGTGCCGAGGGCTCTGTCAGCAGTGAGTGTGGCACACAGGCACCTCGTTCACTTCTCCAGTAAACCAGATTGCCTGGTGTATCCGACTTGTGACTTTGATATGTCGGGGTACCTGTTACAGTCGCAAAAACTCCTGTGTGATTATGTGTTCTTGAGCCGAGGGTTAGACGAAGATTAGGGGGAACATCAAAGCTGCAGTTAAAATGAAAAAAGATGAGTTAAAGCCAAGTCGTTAGAGATCCCTTTGAAGTGTTTACAGATTAAGCCCTGTCTCTTTTAAGTGGAATACTTATCTGCCTTTCAATATTTAAATAATAAGACATGACAGGCAGTGCTTTTCTGAAGGGTTATTGTATGGCTGTGCTGTGCTGTGCTGAACGGCATCAGGCCAGGGGCAAGTGACTTCAGTCGTGGAAAACCTGTAATAATCCTTTAAATATCTCTCTGTGCCGATGTTAAGCAGACTTTTTGAAGGTGAGAAGACCACACAGTAACACACTTCCAGATAAGTGCTGTAGGTGATGATGTGATGCTGGCATGGGCCAGACTTGGGAATGGCTTTGAATGTGATGCTTGTGTTTTAGGACAGATAATAGATCTTCTGGTAAGATCTTTTAATGACATTTTACAAGAAACAAATGTATTATCTTTAGATCAATTTGAAATTCTGCCTGTTCCTGCTACCTGTGCTAATCCCTTTTGGCCTTCCAATGTTACTACAACTTTTAGAACAAGCATAGGAGACCTGGTGGACTGTTACTGTGCGTATGGTAATGCAAACAAGGACAAAGAGTCTCAGAATGTTTTTTTTGCATAGAAAGGGAAAGCTGGTTTTTTTGTGTGTGGATATAGTGGATATACACATATTATACATATTGAGAAAACTCGTAACATTCCATTAATAATTCTAAATATTCATAGCTATCCCAGAATTATTAATCTTATAGTGTGAAATAAAAAGGTGGTTTTTTTGGTTGGGTCTCTGTACAAAGCCTTTTCCCTGGAGAACTTGCAGAAAAAGGGTTAATGGAATCACAGAATAATTTGTTTTGGAAGAAACTTCTGCAGGTCATCTGGTATAGCTTCCTAGGATGAACTATAACAAAAGATACAGATGGGAGGCAGGAATGGAATGATCAATGTAAGTACAAAAAGTGTGGAATTCTCATTCAGGCCCAGCCACTGCCACTGGATGCAGAATCCTGTGTATTAATAAGTAGCGGTGAGTTGTGACAAGTCCTTTGAGGGACAGACATCTTGATCAGTAGGTGCACTGAGAAGTGAGTGGCACTGAGCAGGAACAGGAGGGAAAGGTCTTTCATTGTAAAAAGATTATTCACCATTTTATAATGTTAAATTTGCATTCCATGGAAGGGTTCCTGTGCTTGGCTTTAAAAGTAATAAACTACTTGTAGGCAGTGGAATGAAATACACAGTTCTGCCAAGTAACAGTGTTTGCTGGGAAAAAATAATCATAATAATGGCGTTGGATAATTGCAACTACATTTCATGGCAACATGGTACCCTAGACAAGTACCTTCTGTGCAGTTTTACTGCAGCCTGTGTGTTCATCCCTTCCCCTGAGAGCTGCTGCCGGTAATTTCTGTCGGGGCACCTCCCAGGCTGTTGTAGGAGGGCATGCTCCTGGCTGGCAGGAGTTGGTCTGCCGTGGGAGATTGGAATGAAATCGGGTGTTCACTTAATCTGAGGTGGGGGAGCACGTTTCAGAGGGAGTTGTAAGGCAGAGCTTCCTCTGTTTGAATGAACCTTGAACACCTGCAGATGCCTGTGGTGGGCACGAATCTGTCCTGGCTGCTTGTCAGCAGGAACCTGATTGCATGAAAATCAACTTTCCTGAGGTTCAAAACCTCTTTTCCTGATGATGTGAAGATGCAGGTCTGAAAACAGATGTTGCTAAGCAGTGGAGTGCTCCCTTGGTTCTAGAGTCTTTTTCAAGAGGATGAATACTACAAAATGATTACCTGTAGGTCTTCAGGACTCATTGTTTAGTCCCAGGTTGTCTAATGTGAGCTCAATATGCATCGTAGTTTTTGTAGGTCACTTCCAAATAAAATACCTTGGCCATCCACACCTTCATTTTCCTATTTATTTTTTTAGTGCCATATACAGTATAAAAAAAATTGTTTTTTTACAGAAGGAAAATATTTCTTTTGGACATGGTGCCTTTCAATCCTCATCTGATGCTCTTTAGTGTTTAAAATTTTACCACTAGAGTTACAGACCATTCATCATTGTCATTGCTGGAACAGAAGGTGTCTCATTGTAGTGCTTTTAGTATGATGAAGACTGACTACCCCTTTCCCTGCTACATCACTGTCATTTTCTACCAAGATACCGGTGGAGTCTTTGTCAGGGCGTGCTGAAGCAGCTGACTAAGTGCTGAGAAGCTGAATATTTTCTGTGTTTGACATCTGGTTCTGATATAAAGAAAAACTAAAGAAGTTACACAGCAAGCTGACCAGTTGATTGCATTTAGTATGTGTTTCTGATAATGTGAGAGGAAAAAGTGATTTCCCCAACTTCATGATGCAGTCCCAAAGCATGTGCCCAGGTTGGGCCAGCTGTGCTGCAGCTGGATCAGTGACAGCAGTCCCAGCCTGGGACCCTCTCCTTCGGGATGTGTCCATCTCCCTGTGTGTGTGGAAGCTGCGTGTGCTGGTGCTCTGAGCCTGTGGCTGTAGCCATGGCAGTGTTTGTGGTTTTCCTCTTTTAGGGATTTTTCAGTTTGGTAAATACCCTTTGCTGACAGGTTCAAGTTAAATTCCAACCAAAATTGCTGTATCATAATGAAATCCCCTGTGGTTTGTCCTGGCATGAGAGTACCTGTGCAACTGGCAAGTACTTTCCTCTGGGCAGAAGGTCATTTTTTGGTAATGTGCACCTGACACATAATTGTCATGTTAATGATGTTTTCTGCTTGCAACAGCTAAAGGCACAATATTTGGCAGCATTCCTGCTAAAAAAATATACCTTAGAAGATTGCTTTTTAATGATTTTTGCCCTAAATTTAAAAATTTATTTGGATTAAAAATGAAACAAAATAACACCTTTATAAAGTACATTTGGAAACTATACCCAGACACAAGCTTCCATCTTCTCCTTGTCAAACACAGAGTGCCAGGCAAGATGCCCTGTTAGGTGAGGGAAATAGATACAAGGAAATCACAGAATTCTTGCAGATGTTTAAAGGGGTATTGAAAGGTCTCCACTGTTTCCAAGCCTTTTGGGTATCAGATGTTGTACTGTAGTTTGTGTGAAATGTTGTCCTCTAACATGGAAATAACCATCAGTATCACATAATAGGAAAGCTTATAAATCATTCATGAATCTTGTATTGACTATTTCTAAATGTACCTTAATATGTTATCCAGAAGACACAGGCAAAAGAATTCTGAAGAAGGCAGTAATTTATGGTGAGAATTCCTATTTTTGTCTGCTGCAGGTTTCCAGATTGCTGTAAGCTCTCCTTGCACAGGGCACAGCTGAATAGCTCTCAAGCAGTTTCCTGACAAGTATCATTCTCAGTTTCTATTCTTTTTGCCACTTCTCTCCAAAATTGTCAATATTTTAATTTATTACATTTTTTTTCCAGTGGAAAACTGCAGAGTGTTTGCGTTTCTTTGCTAGGTGAGGAGGATTGGTAGATGAGTTGCTTATTATGTGTCAGGAGAGAGAAAGCTCAGGCTGAGAAGAGCAGGAAATAATTGCTTGATGAGAGTAGCTGTACTGCATGGTGGGACATGAGGGGGGCTTTAGGTTGGTCTGCCCGAGGTGTTTGGGTGGGAGAGCACTTCCCTGGAATGGTTATTAAAAGCCGGGACTGTTGGATTGAGCACAGAGTTTCTATTTTAACTTGCTCTGTTGCGCTGTTCTCTAACAGGATGTAAGTGAGGAATGCTGTCTATCTGTATTCCAGGTCCCAATCTGTTTGGGATTTAGCTGTCTGGGGAATGTACAGTACATGATGTTATTGAAACAGAAAGTTTTCCTCTCTTGGTGCCTTATTCTCATTGTTTAGGAAATAATGGATGATGTTGTTTACCCATCTGGAGCTTTCTCTTCCAATCATATTTCTAAAAACAACTTTCACAAACATGTCAGACTTATTATATACGCAGTAAAACTGTTCCCTCAAATCATAGCTCATGCTATTAAAGTGTGTGACTCCCGCAGATACATTTGGTCTGCCTGCCCTTTTTGTTTCACTTGGCAGATTGAAGGTGGTAAGAAAAGTCTTTAGGATAAATCTTCAGATTGGAGTTGTCAGAATGGCCTAAGGGAATTCAGGTGTCCAAATCCCTGCCCCAGCCAGAGGCTTTAAAACAGTGTTTTATTCCTGCCTATCAGCTCATCAGCAACCATGGGGCCAGATTAAGTCTTTCCATTCAGTCAGGTTTTGTGGGCTAATGTTTACTAAGTGTTTGACTCTAAGACACTGGCTTTTTTCTACAGCACCTGCTGATACTCCCCAGGGGTTTCTCCCTCAACCCAAGGTCAGGCCCACCTTGGCTTCACTGTAAGGTCAGGTAGGTCCAGCCCAATATGTGATTATGAAAAGTATAATTTGCCAAAAATACTCCTTTCTTTTTTTTTTTTTTTGGTAAGATTAATTTTTCTGCTATTGTTTTTTATTGTAATGAGAAATTATAGTACCTAAACAAAAACTAGTAGTGGTTAAAATAAATTAATTTTCCTCTTGTTTATATCGCCGAGGATTGTGCCTATAAAAATTTTTATTGACTACAGCATTGTGGATGTCTCATTAAAAACATTCATCATTGTATGCTGGCACCTTTTATTATGTCATAAAACTGCAATGCTACATAATGCCTGATTTTTCACCCTGCTCTGGTATAAAGCTTAAATGCTGCTTTCCTTTCGAAAGGTAGATAGGTAGGTTTATACTAGCAAGATTAGAGCTAAATGTTACCAACCTCAGCCATATTCCTCGGGGAAAGATGAAACAAAATTCAGTGAGATGGTTTGGAGTTGGAATTCTTCATTTTAGTCATATTCCCTACCGTTGGTAGGTAGTGTAGGACAGGAAGTCTGTTAACTGACTTAAAGAAAAAGGGCTGCCTGATTTAAATTTAAATTGTATTGTTCAACAATGTTGTGTAATTAGATGGAAAAGCAGCAAAATCCTTTTATTAGCTATGTCTTTGTAGACAGTAGCCATGAAAGCTGCAGTGGTTGATGCTAATTACCATATTTTGTTTAAACTTCCATCTAAATGAAAGGATCATTCAATTCCGAAGCTGCAGCCATACAAAAACCACAAGTGCAGTTGAATTGCTGCTGCCAAGCAGATGGGGCTTTGATCAGAATAAGTTATTTGCAGCTTTATTGTCTGGCTGCCAGGGAGGGGCTTGTATTGAACCACCTCGCTCAGAAAAAGGGGAAGGGGAGAAATGAGTCTTGCTGATCTGAGCTAAGTTCATGGGAGAATGAATTTTCCCATTCTTAGATTATTTTTGCAGATGAAAATCCAGGCTTGAAAAGAACAGCAGTAAGGTACTTCATATTGGGCTGCTGTAATGTGTCAGATGGGTTTGGTAGGAAGAGATTGGAATGTTTATTTTAGAGGAACGGAGGGGGAACACAGAGCGTTGGACACAGCTGACTGCATATTTCTCCAAGGTCAATTCTATCTAGAGCATAGGAGCTAAAACTCGCACTCCTGTGCCTTTTCACTGATGTGTTTCACGCTCTGTGGGATGGACAAAACCTGAACAGCCTCACACATCCGGGATGGCTCTTGCAAAGACAGGGTTAGAGATGGGTCGATTTACAAAGCCATCGAGAGAGCAGGGCTGGGATAAGTGAGAAGAAAGGCAGAAGGGGCTGAGAGCTCAGGGGGTTTTCGGGAGTTGTGGGTTTTTTCCAGTTATATAGTATATAGTTATATAGTCTGTATTGCTTATAGACCTGTGCAGATAGCCACTCCTTCCACTGATCTGGAGCATGAAGCCAGGGGCTGACACTGCAATTTGTTATCTTGACAGTACAATGGGTGTTGCAGTCTAATTTGCAGTTTCAAGAATTAATGGTGAAGCGATAAGAGGTGATAAAGACCATAATCTGTGTGAAGTAAAAAGGAGCAGGACGGAGTTGTGTCATTTACTTTGATGCAAATAAGGCATTTGTTCTGCATTGCTCTGGTAGTTCAAATGAGGTGAAGCACATGCAGAAAGTCTGAGAAAGTGGATTTGTATTTACCATACCTGTTCATTTACCACCAAGCTATGCCATAGACCAGTATGTCTTTATTGGCTGGTTTATATCTTTATATTTGGATTTTTTTACCAGAACAAAATAAAAATGGTTAGCTAAAGAGAACTATATTCACGTAGCTTGTTTTCTTTTGGCTTTGTATTTTGAAACTTCAAGGTATTTCATGAACCATTATCAGAACAACGTTTCAACTCACAGGTTTCTGTTCTTCTCAATGATTAATTAAAAAATAAAGTGTGGCAGCTTTGTGGCAGCTGTAGTGGTGGTTTGAAAATAAGAAATGCAGCGGTTTTTTTAACCAGGAAGGAGGGAAAAAACAAACCGAATTCCTGGTCATGTGTAAGTAATCTAAAACTGGCAGCAAATCGGACAAGAACTTCCCAAATTGTTAAGGGTGGATTACAGCCATTTGGCATGTTTCCCTCAGTTGTGCAATGGCATGTAATACAGTAGCTGGATGATTTTACCATTTTTTGGGGGACTATGTGAGTACTTGAAAGCTTTCATGTAGTGACTCCAGTCTTTTCAGCCTTTCAGGGAATAGTTCTGTTTTTGATACTGGAGTTTAAATGGTCTCTGTGAAAAGCATTAAGGATTACTACAGCAAAACGCTCTGTGGCTTATGGATTTGTGTTTCTTGGTTTCTGCAAAGCTGGTGGTGCATATTTGGGTGTTTTCTGATTTATCTGGGGAAAGGAGTGTTCCCCAGGTTGAGGGCGAAATCACAGTGTATTCCTGCTGTTGTACAGAGCTTCTACCTTTAGACTCTCACCTGAGGCTCAGAGGATTCCCATTCAGAGGTAAGTAACACAGGTACCCCCAGCAGGTGATTTGTAATGTAACAAAAACTGTCACAACGAATTGCTCTCTAGAGGAGGTGCCCAGATCCGAACAGAGACACCCCCGTGCTGCCCTCCAAGGGCGAGTGCCCAGGGAAAGGACAGGAGCTCTGACCGGCCGGGTTTTGAACGCTCAGACCTTGTGGCTCTGGGCTCTCCGCCGCACCTCGGCAGCTCCGCTTGGTCAGACTTCCACTTTGATGACCTCATCTTATAAACACAACTGTTAACGCCTCTGAACCACAGCAATCTGAGAACCTGTTGATGTGGAAAGGTTGCTCCGTGCAAGATTTTCATCTCCGTGATGTGCTTTAATGTACGTTTTGTCTGTTGAGTGACCGCCGTGTCTCCACGTGTAGTGAGTTGGGACGAACTTCTGTTTTCTGCGTAGTAGAACGTTTCTTACATCATGTTTAAAGAACAGTATTTGTGCAAACAAATGTTCCCCATACATATGGAAAATCTGCCACTCATTTCAAAGTGAGTCTACTTACCAAACAGGTGTAATTAAGGAAGTAGTTTAAAAAATACCTGTCCTGACAGTTCGTAGTAGTTTTGTAAACTTTCACCAGAACGTGAAAATTTCACAGGGAAAGCTTCAGTAGGGTATCAGTAGTGCATTTAGTCTAAATGTACGGTTCTGTAATAGAAGCACGAAAATGCATGTAAATCTAATTTTCTAAAAATGAGAAATAAAACTTAAAATAACAGATCCTAATCTAAGAAGACGGTTTTCCTCCGTCTTACTAAAATGAATCCATTTCAGAGTAGATTCACTAGAACACTGATTAGTTTCACTAAATTGATCCTTTTTGTTCTGCTATAAGAAAATGTACACGGTGAGTTGCTTAAACAATTGTAGTTAACTGATACACTGAGAATTACTTTCTTCTAGAAAGTGCATAACTGTACATTTAACCAATTTCAGGATGGGTTTCTTACTTAGAGAGAGCTTTCCTTTAGCAGCAGAGCTCTGGAAGGACAGCCTGCAAAGGAAACAGGGAGAGCTCTCTCCAGGTTGTTTTGCTAAGGAGTATTTTTCCCTTACAAGACTTTCCCCTCCCTGTTGGCTCAAGGTCAGCAGTGACTTTCCTGGCTCGCTTGGAGCACAGCAGTAATGAGAACACACTTCTCTGGAAATGTCTTTGTTGTCTGTTGCCCTTGGAACTAGTCCTTAAAGAGGGGTTTGTCCTTTAAAGTGCGGAGGAGAAACATTCAGCCTTAGCTCAGTTCCTTGTCCTTGGGTTCCCAGGTGGTGAGATGGGAGGCTGCACATGTTCCTTGGCCTTCGTGCAGGTTGGTGCCTCTGTCCCCTCCCTCGCTGACCCTGCGGGGCCGAGCTGTCACCCGGGGGACAGGGGACAACCGAGCTGAGGTGCGCCAGCCTTGGCGCTGCTCTTCAGGGTCTGCTCGCCGCAATTCCGCCGGAGCTGGACGTTAATTGAGCCTTTGGTACATTGTCTGGAAGATTAGTTAATCCTGCCATTGTTTTAGCGCTGACTGCTAATGCAATTAACAGATACTAATCCCTGTGCTCTTTAAGAAATGAATAATAATAGATTTCCATATCAGCTTGGTTTTTGCTAGCATCTTTCCTGAGCTATTCCTTTATGGTACTAAATGGAACTATCTGTTTTCTACTTGCTTTAAAAAGTCCACCATTTAATGAGAAATGGCTTAAGAGGCCCTAAAAATACATTTTAATTGTAGTAACCTTCAGGTACCTGTACAAAATATTGAGGTTTTTCTTTTTTTAAAAAAATTTTTTTTAATTTCCATATTCTCAAACCAACTTTACTTCAATTTACAAGGTTTGTTGTCAGCAGCATGAATTAATGTTATCAATCAAACTTCCTCCATAACATAATTTTCAAAAGCCTTCATTTTGCCATGTTGTAGTGAAAAGGAAGTTGATGCCTTATTTGGCTAAATGGTAGTTGAGATTTTTTATTGTATATATTTTGGCTACTTTTAAATTTCTTTGGCTTGAATTGGTTATAAAGGATCCTACGCTTAATATTTTAAAATCTTTTCCCATCAACATTTTAAGCTACTTGCATCATGGTTTCAATGTTACATAATTAGATCTTGAAATTATTTAATGTAAATTTTCACAGATATGTTTACCATCCTCATTTTAGAAATCTCATAAAGAGATTATCTTTTACTAAGGGAACAAAAAATTTTCTGTAATTTTGTTGGTACAAGTCTATAAATTTTTATAGGGCTTTTCCTTAACAGGAATTTTTGAGGGTGTAATTTTGGGGTTCTGTTTGTTGGTTGGGTTTTTTGAGGAGAATGATCAATGCTTTTTTTGTTTAGCGAAACAACTTTTTTCTGCAGTGAAACTCTGCAATCATATGTAGTTGAACAAAAATTCTGAAATATTGATTGAATTATGTATATGTATTTTTTTTTTTAAATAATCTGGATCCACTTTCAGGGAAAAAACTTGAGAATGTGCTCAAGAGTTCCTTATTCAAAGTCAGGTGTAACTACCTCGAAGCGCAGAGAGAGAAACACATTCACAGGGAAACACGTCTCAATAGCAAGGTTTCGGATGTTTCAATGGCAAACAAGCAATTATTTAAATAACAAAACAAACACCTGCTCCTTAAAAGCCAAAAGCAAAGAGAATGCAACGCCCCCCGCAAGCGCCCGAGGCAGGCACACACTCCTGGGCAGGGTGAGTCACTGCCTCCGAGTTTGCTGACGTGAGAGGCTCCCCAGCTCAACAATACACTCAAGCTTACAGCATTCTCTTTAAATAGCTCTGCTTTGGCGAGAGCCTTTTTACCGAGCGTGCTTTTTGGTGGTTTGGGGTTTTCTGCAGCATCCTCCTCCTTTCATCTCTTAGATTTTGAAAGCATTTTTGACAGTGTGATGTATTTAAAGAAAACAAGAAAAAGGAAAAAGCTTTATGCATCCTGTGTGTGTGACTTTTTCTTTTTAAACCTAAGAAAATTGTAAAGGATCTTGTCAAAGTTGAGTTCTTTGTGTTGATCTAAAGAATTTGAGTTAAAATGTTTTTGAAGTGTGTGGCAACTGCAGCAGCAATTTATATGTACGGGACATCAGCTATATAATAAATAACTAGCTGCATATATATATAACTTCTGAAAGCCTGCTATCTTGTCGATTAAATAACTTTTTTTTAATTAAAAAAGCCTCTAATTAAGCATGTGGTAGCGTTGAGGTGTGATTAAGGAAAGTTTCATTTGAGCTAGAATTCATTTATTTGCCAACAGTTTGACAACATATAATTTAACTGCATCTCTGACTGGAGCTTTCTGCGTGGCAGTAACATTATTAGTTTAATGACAGAGCTGCTGAGTTACAATTCAGTGAGGGTGCAATTACAGAGCCTCCTGAGCAGCCTGGCCTCCACCCTGCCCCTCTGGCAGAGATTCCTGGGGATGACGCCCCAGAGAGGGCTCACACTCCATGCTTATGGTTCAGTTCAGCATAACACAGCAAAACATTTGGGGGAAGAGCGGCCTGTGCTCCCCAATGGCTCCTGGAGGGAAGGATTGACCATTCCACCCCTACTCCATCGTATCAGGTTTAACAGGGAGTGCTCAGGTTCTAAAACTAACAGGCAACAGTGAAATCTTCCTCCACACCCCATTAGTGTGTCCTCAAGGTTTGCTTTGCTTTCTTCCTGCAGAGATCAGGGAAAGGGTCTCCATGTGCGATCATTCTCCATCTATCTCAGAACAGGTGGGTGGTGAATGCAGTTCATGCTCCTCTGTCCTGCCTCAGGGGCTTTCTCCAGCACCCAGCACCCACAGAGGTGCTTGTAGGGGGCGGCAGGGCTGGTTTTCCTTCCTGCTTCACTTCCCAGTCCGATTGTGCAGGCTCCATCTGGAGGCACCTGGAAGTTCTCGAGAGCACACGGCCAGCCAGTGCCAAACCCACGCAGGACGTGCTGCTCAGACAATCCCTCAAGCTGCCTCTGCTGTCCAGTGTTGTGCTGCTCAATGTGATTGTTTCAGGTCATACTGAAACACACACTGATTCTGTGGTGAAGTACCCACGTAGTAGAGCTCTGAGCATCATTTGAAATTTAGAAGGAACAGAAATTCTCTTATCATGTGTTTTGGGATTGGACTGATTGCTGCAGGATATGAGAGGAAAAAAAAATCAATTTGACCCTCCTTCCAGACGGTTTAATGTTAAACTTTGGTTTCCTAACCCATGATTGAAATAGTTGCCTTTAATGCTCTCCTCATGCGAAAAATCTGTGGCAAAAGCAGTTAAGCACATGATCTCCAGTAACACATGAGATATGTAATTCACATTTGGCTTGTGCTGATGCTGTTCTGTCTACTGTGAGAAAACAAGGAGAGGTGACAAGATGACAATCTTTTTCTCCCTTTTTCTCAGCAAAGAGAGTGGTTTCTCCACACGTGTTTCATACTTAACGTTTGAGGTCCCATGTCTTTTCTCATCAAATGTTCACTGCCTTTTTGGTACCCCTGAAGTAGACTGCAGCTTTAGTTGGTAAGGAAGGCAACTGACTGTTCAGAAGGGGTAAGAAAATGTCTTTCTGAAAAATATGTCATGGAAGTTTGGCTTAAACCAGGAAAGTGCAGTTTTATATGTGTGTATATATATATATTTGGATGCCATCAGTGACGTGTATGTCTGCTTTAGCAGGTCTCCTGTTTTTGTTTTGCGAGTGTATGGCGTGATGGGCAGCTGGTTTGGGCTGGGATAGAGTTAATTTTCTTCCCAGCACATCATCAAGGGCCTTTCTGCTTCTCACCCCACCAGAGAGGAGACTTGGGGGGTGCACAAGGACTGGGAGGAGACACAGGCAGGACCCCAGCTGACCCAAAGGAATTTCCATGTCATCATGCTCAGCATGTGGAGCTGGGCGGAGAACAAGGAAGGGGGGAACATTGGGAGTGAAGGCGTTTGTCTTCCCAAGTGACTGTCACACATGATGGAGCCCTGCTGTCCTGGGGCTGGCTGAACACCTGCCTGCCTGTGGGAATGATGAATGAATTTCTTGCTCTGCTTTGCTTGCACGTGTGGTTTTTGCTTTACCTCTCAAACTGTCTTTATCTCAGCCCACAAATTTACTTCCACTCTTCTGATTCTCTCCCCCATCTGATGGGGGGAGTGAGCAAGGGGCTGTGTGGAGCTGAGCTGCTGGCAAGGGTTCAGCCATGACTGAGAGCATCTCAGATGATGACAGGACAGGCCAGAACCACATAAGTCAGCACCTTCTGTGGCACTGAATCTTGCTCTGTTTAGATTAAAACTCAGCAAATGGATTTTGGGAGTGTATTAGCATTTTTGGTACTGAGGATTTTTTTTAATGGTACTTTGTAGGCTTATAAAAACAGAAAGGGAGCCTGTAAGTAGTACCAGATTTAGTAGCAGTAGTATCAGTAGTTTTCCCCAAAGATCTTGCAGTGTGAGTGGGTTTGCTTTTTGGGAAGGCAGTTCTGATGAGGTTTAGTATTTTGCATATACTCAAGATGGGGTTTATTTTTCTGGCACTACGGGTACATCTGACTGCTTGAGCATGCTGTAATTACCAGTTCAAATTTGAACTCGGGCACAGAACACAGGATTGCTGTTACAGGTCCTCTTCCTTTCTCATCAAATAGCTCTTCTGTCATAGGACAGAATTGGGAAGAATTTACTGTTCAAACATATTCATTTTTCTTGACAGAATAATCTGCAACTGCAGATATTAAACCTTCCATTATATACCATGTACATAGAATCCATAAGATATTTTATAATATATTTTGGAGTATACCCTGAGGATATAGGTATATATCCTATCTTATTATTATTAGAGCTAAACAATGACTTTGTTTCCCTTGCAGATGTCTTTTGATAAGTTACTGATTACAAGAAAGGATAAGTTTTCTCTAAAAAAGTGAAAACAATTGAAGTGCTCGGAATCCAGCATTGTGAAATCCATAGTACCATGCAATTATTATTTTAGATACAAACCAGTTAATCTTTCAAATGAAAGGAGCCCTTGGAATATCCTGTTTCATGTACTGGCTGCACTTCCTGGTGTCACCAAGTGAGATATGTGGCAGGACTTCTTCCCAACAGGAAGGAATTAAAATCTTTGGAGTCCTGTTAAAATTTTTGCATCACGGTCTCTAGGAAGAAATGAATTAGAAGTGAATAGCTTGTAGATGGGAATGCTCTGTTACAGGCTATGTGTTGATCCAAGTAACGGGAGGGAGGAAGAAAATTAGAGTTTATGAAGTCCTTGTTTAACTTCCAGCACAGAAAAATATTAATTTTTCCAATCTTGCTCTCCACAGATTCCATTAATTATCCCTTCTTCCCAGTAAATTCAAGGAAACTCAGGCTGTTAACTGGCTTGTAGGATGGTGTTTGTAGCATGGAGTTTGTCTCAAGCTAAATGCAGGCTAAAATTTGGAAAGACTCAGACTCAACTCAGAGACAAAATCTAGAGTAGCATTAACTCCTAAGGAAACCAGGTTGTTACAGTGAAAATTCTGCCTGGCTCAGCTATATCGATATGAACAGGACCATTTGATTGATGACAGCATATAACTCCAAAGGTGAAAAAACAAAGATATCTCCAACTGCACACACACTTCATTTTCATTTCTGAGGGCTGGAGTTCTGCTGTGATAGAAATACAAAAGAAATCCTGGGTCTCAAGTTTTAGGGGCCTTTACACTAAAATTGCAGATAACAGAGGGAACTCTACATTAGCCCTGAATAGTTTTTTTCTTCTTTCTCTAAACAAATTTACATAGTCCTGTTTGATTTCTTTTTTACATCTTTAAGGTTGCATTGCATCTTCTCTGTGCTGATACGGTAGCGACATAGTTCTAAATTGGCACATCTTGATCTCATTCAAAATTCCCATGCTTCCTGAATAAATGCCCTCCTCAATGTACTCCTCATCCTTATTCTTTTACTTCCCGCTGGACTGATGTCACAGCTCAGCCCCAGCTGGAGACTGAGCCCCACGCAGCCCCTCACTCACTCCCCTGTCAGATGGGGGAGACAATGAGAAGAGTAAAAGGGACAAAATTTGTGAGCTGAGATCAACAGAGTTCAGCAGGTAAAGCAAAGCAGAGCAAGGAATGCATTCACCACATCCCCTGGGTGAAGTGTTCAGCCCTGCCCGGAACAGCAGGGCTCCATCACACGTAACAGGGACTTGGGACAACACCACCATCACTCGCAATGTTCCCTCCTTCCCTCCTCCCCCAGCTTCTTTGGGGTCAGCTGTCCTGGCTGTGTCTCCCCCCAGTCCTTGTGCACCCCCAGCCCACTCACTGGTGGGGTGAGGAGCAGAAAAGCCCTGACTGTGTAGTCACTGCTCAGCAGTTAAAAAACACCTCTGCATTCTCAACACTGCTCCCAGCACAAATCCACACAAGCTACTCCAAAGAAAATTAACTCTATCCCAGCCAAAACCAGCATAACTTGTGGGAGCAGCTGTTACTACAATACCACTTTTTCCCCCATCTGGCAGGCAGATGGGCTAATCCACAAAGAGCCACTATTTGTTCATGGATCAATTTTCAGAGTCTAAAGCGAACAACTGACAACCTTTCCAGAGATGCTGAATATGTCCATGCCTGGGCAATGTTTCACAAAACAAGAAAAGTCTTTCAAGACTTTTAAATATTCCTCTCTCTGCCTCTCTCAGAAAAGGAAGAAAGACAGACCATAGTATGTTTTTTTAAATTGGGAAGTTGTTTTGTGTGCCCATATATGTGAGTGCTCTGCATTTTTTTATTTAATTCTATTATTTAAGAGAGAAAATATTACAAAAGGAAAAAGGAAGGACTTTTTTCTCCTAGACAGCAGCAACTGCAGTAGTTTAAGTATTTTACAAATTGAGAAAGGATTGTGCCTGATCAGAAGACTGATATGCTTGTTTGTATTGACCTATGATCTCTTTGATTTTTTGGTTTTCCTGCTGACATTCCTGCTCTTTATTTAATATTTGGGCTTTATTGCCTGTTGAGTCATTGTATCCTTACTGTTTAAATAAGATGTAAAACATTTTATCCTCTCCTCTTTTTTAAAAAAAATTTTAGAGAAGTACAAGTTGGGCTAGAAATACCCTTGGTCTTTTGGAGGTTAGTGAGCAGTGGGATGTATGCCATAGTATATCTGACATTGTGTAAACTGCATATAAACCACAACGAGAAAAAGCTCTGTTGGAAGGCAGCTTGTTACTTTATGAATCCTACTTTTAAACCAAGCATAAAAGATTGGAAGATGAGCGAATAATGGTTGAGTGTGGCAAATGATGGAGTTGTTTTCTCTGTCTGCTCAGCTGTTGAGTTGCCCTTGCAGGAGTCAGCCGGGGAGCTGGGCCAACCCTGCCAAACAATAAGGCCGAGCAGGGTCTGGCTGCAGCCCGCGCCGTTTTCCTTCACAGAGGTGGTACCTTTCTGGTGAGCATCGTCCCAGGTAGGGCTGGCGATACTTCAGAGACAATATTGATACGAGTTGCTGCCCTGTAGGGCCACACTTTCACTTCACAGCACAGGAAGTCACAGGAATTATGCCAGGTTTGAAGGGAGGAGTGGAAGTGCTCTCCTGGCCCATGCGCATTGTGTGCTTTTCACCTTTGTTCACCATCTGTCCTTGCTGGAGCTGACGTCTGCCATCTGAGGGCCGCCTCCCTGATGCTTAATTCTCTGATTAGATGCTTATGGCACCCTCAAAAAAATCCCCTCAGAAACCCAGAGACAATCGGGTGTCTTTGTAAGGCACACACTTCCCTATCCCCGTGGCGCTTTTGTGCGCACACCCTTCCCAACAGCCTTTTGTGTATTCAGACCCCAGATGGCTGCCTGCAGTCACAGCCTTTAGCAGAAGAATCATATTCTAATTGTCCAATGGATAATAAACAGTACTGACTTTGCTTTTGATGTGAATGGATGTCTTCAAGTTGAAGAAACAAAAAATCTCCTGGGGAAAATTGCTGAAGATATGTATCATTGTAAATCTCGAAGTGGGGAGGGAGGGAAGCTGAATAAATTAAAACTCCATATTGGGGTTGCTGAGGAAATAAGCACTGCAGAAGTTGAAGATTAAACCCTGGAAAATATCATAGAATTAGTAGAGTGTCTCTTAAATCCTGCTTTCTAGGTTATTCCAGCTAAGCAGCTAATACAGCCTTCTTTCTATGTTCTGAATTCACACGAGCCATATTCGATACCTGAAATGCTTAGCAGTTTATTTTTACTGAAACAAAATGCTTTCAAGACAACTTTACAGTTGACAGAGTATTCCCAGAAATTTCCAGTGGCAATAACTGAAAACCTGCGAGGCTCTCTTCCCTCCCTTCTGCACTTCAAATTGGGGAACAGAAAAATGTGACACATCCTGAGAGTTTCAGATGGAGTTTCCTGGAGTTTCAGATGGTGGTAGTCAGTCTGAGCAAAAAATAGAGTCCACACCAATATTAGTCAGGCTCAAGTATTAACTTTGAGTAAGTATTCCAGGGTAGGAAAACACAGTTGTAGGATTTTCTGTTTGGTTTGGTTGTTTTTTAATGTGATGAAAAAAATGTGTTAATGTAAATTTTTTTAGCTTTCTGAGGTATGTTGCTAAGACATGTTTTTCTAATATCTAAATAGAGATTTTTAGTGTTTTTGGAAGTAGTAATTATCACCAGACTTTTTTTAACACAGAAAGTAAGAATATGAAATAGTAAAACACTAGAGTGTACTAGTAGCTCCAGAATATAATATATATATATATAAACCCTATAAATCAAAGGTGAATGTCTAGAATGTGCTGTATTTTTATAGGAAGGGTTTGAATATATCCATCTTTGATACAGCTTCCATAACTTAGAAAATGCAGGATTTTTCTTCCAGAAGCAAAGCAGAATGCAGGATGACCTCTGGCTTTTCAAAGAGAAGGATCTTTTTTGGATCTATCTTCATTTGATAGTTAGATGTTGAAATCTCATGGAAGTTACCCACTAAGCAGTTTAATAAAGCAGTTTTGAAACAAATGCAGTCTGTTTCAGTTAAAAAATTTCTGGGCACAACATACAAGAAATATATTGTTATTACTTACATTTCCAGAAATACATTGTGGGGAAATCTGGGTGACAGACCTACCCACATGAGCTCATGACAGGATTTGAAAGAACAGCTAATGTGCTATGGTTCTGCACATTCAAACTGCCTGTGATCCAAAGTATGCACCTTGTGGCTTTCCACAAGTAATTATTTTGGGATGTTGTATTCACATTAAAAGAAAAAAGATAGAGGAGAAAGATCATTTCAGTCACTTCTTGCTAACTGTAGATCAAAACTTTCCTGTGGGAGGCCATCAAGACCTATTGTCTCACAGGCTCAATGGACAAGAACCAATATTATCAAAAGTATCAATAACATCTAATCTGAGTTTCCTTCACTTGTGTAGTAGCTGAGGTAACAGAATGAATACACAGGGACCAAATGTAGCCAGGGGGGTTGGATCAGTCATGATTTAGTCTAAATCAAGCTGAGATGCTATTGATGCATCAAAAGGACTGAACGGAGCTAATGAGGATCCACTTGCACCCCAAACTTATCAGTGTCACTGTCCTTTAGCAAAACCACCACGTCATGTACAGTGTCAGCAGTCTTTTGTACTGACTTGGGTTTACGTGTTCCTGTGGCAGCCTTTATCCCAGACTCTATATCCATCTGTCCCAACTGAAAAACTTGGTTTTGATTTTTCTCTTGACATATGTGCTCCTTTAATTGTGTGTGATTGTTGCAATGTACTCTGGGCAGGGTGATGTAGCAATACCACTTGAAATTAAAGCTAGTCCAAGATATGATTATGGTCATTATTAGAGTTCAAAGCAGAGACCACAGAGTCTGGGATGTGAACTAGCTGCCAGTCAGGTTCTGATGGGCTTTGTGGCACTGTAATGACTTAAAGGGTCTGATGTAGTTTCAATGCAAGTTCTAAGCAAATGCCTTTATGACCTGGACTGCAGCAGCCAGGGGAGGTACAGGCTCTCTGAGCTTCCCAAACAGGAACTGCCACCTCAGAGACCATTCTCAGACAGAGGTTTCTGTGTTTGAATTTCACCACTGGAATTTGCTCTTTAAGTTGTGCAGAACCCAAAATAAGTAAGTAGAAGCTTTGGATTGTTTTCAATACTGTAATAACGATTCCCATTGTTTATCAACTGACTCTGTTGCATCCTCTGAGATGTCCCTACTCTGTTTACTGCTGGCACAGGCCAAGGAGTCATTACAGCATTTGAGAGAAAACTCTTCCCTTAAAACCTTGTACTCTCTTGTTTCCGTGTTGGTGGAAACTTGTGGTTGTCTGTGTCCAACTAAATTTTGCCTGAGGGAAAAACTTGAATACCAGCTCCATAGAGAAATCAGCTCCTTCACACAGTCCCTGAGACCATGAGCTCTAATGGAGATAACACACAAGGAAAACGAAAGGGAAGTTGAGCTGCTTTCTTCTTACCTGAGAGTAGTGTGTATGTAGAATCAGATTTTTTTTTCCTTATCTGATGTGTTTGGGAAAGAGACTTGACTGTGTTATAGGACAAGAAGTACATAGTAGGCTTTGGAAATAAATCCGAGAGTGCAGGTAGCTCTGCTTTAGGATAGATTGACTTCCAACATTTCAAAATACTCTATTTTTGCATTGTTAAGAATTTCTGAATGCCATCCTTATTTCTCAAATGGAGTGTGCAGGATCTTTATCCTCTATTATGAATCTTTGAACTAAGGAAACATTTATGCAAGTGCTGACTTCCTAATCTCTGTGGGTTTTTGTCACTGTGCATGTAGGAGGAGAAGGCAAATTCTACCTTCTGCCCAATGGCCGAGGGAAGCAGATCTCAGTTTCAGTAGAAAATTGTCAGTTCATTAAGAGATGCAGTATTCTGGCTTCCTGGTGAATGGTTTTGCTCCAAGGAGCAGTGGTGAAGTGTGAATTCATGACTACCAGGATATGACCAGGCCAGACCTGTGTAGAGAAGCTCTGTCCAGACAGTGTTTTGAAAGGCTGGAGCAAGGCAAATGCTTCTGTGCTTCTCTGGTACTTTCATACAAATGGCCAGCGATCATGGCAGCAGAGCTTTAGGACTGGAATACTCTTAAAGTTTAAACATCTTGTGTGGAAATTTTCTGGACTTTACACTACTATAGCTAAGGTCACTTCTTCACATGTGGATATCTAAAATGCATGAAAACGTAGATTTGCATCATCATTTTCAACTTAGGCTCCTCTGTAGGAATGATGACTGTATAGGAGGGCAGGTAGAAATAATATGCATTGCTTAAGCGCCATGAATGGAAACTATGGTGCAATGAAACAAAGTTCTTTACAATCCATAAATCTCAGATGTGTATTTGTTTTCTTATGGATTTCTAGGTAAGCTTTGTCCACACTGTCTGTTCAGCTGATAGCGTTTTCTTTGTGGCCTCACTCAACTCTCGCCTCTGCCTTTACCTGGAGCTCAGCCAAAACTCCAACCTGCATCTTCCTAAACAGGAAGAAGTCCAGGGATGTAGATACACATGATATAGAAGCAGTGCATAAATGGCATTTTGTTGCAAGCTCCTTCTGCCTGTGCTGGGAGACAGCTCTCTCTGGAAAGCCAGGGAGCTGCAGGGGACCCGGGACTGTCAGCAGAGCAGCTCAGCCTGCTACTAAAAACCTAAGCAGATGTAGCCATTCCAAGTATAGGAGTGGCTACTCCAGAAAGGTGGGTAAAATATTAGTGATCTGATGGGTTATTTAGAAGGATCACAGGATCAGGGCTCGGTACTTTTGTGCGTGTGCATAGGAAATGTTTCCTAATTGCTTCTGTGTGGGCTGAGGGTGTAGGAAGGTTCACCATGCAGCAATGTGGAACTTACCTTGAAGGTGAGTGTGTAGGGGAAGAACAGATTTGGGCAGTTAGATTTTTTTGGCCTGTTTGCTATCAGATGGCAAGATACAACTTCAAACGGTAAGTCTCACGTGAGACACAAGTAGAAGGCAGATTACCATCTTCTTGATCTAAATGAACTTTCTTTTTCCTCATTTCTTTTTCTTAACTGCACTTACTGTTTCATGGCAGCAGTGAAAAACTTTTACTTTCAACTGTTTGCCCAGCAATTCCAAGGTAGGAGGCAGGAGAGGCAGGTTTCTCACCTGGCCCTCACTACCTAACCACAATGTTTCTCAGTCAAGTATAAAAGTATAAAGTGTATTATTCTTAAGATTTCCTTTCTGACAGTGATTTTTATTTTGTGAGGTGATTTCAAAGCAGTGGAAGACTTTGGGAAACATGAGTAATGCAGAGTGCTTATGATATAGCCTGGGTTCTGCCCTTTGTGATGCACAGCTCCAGTAACTGTGCTAAATGGTTCATTTTGTTGACTTTGGTCACAGAGTTTATCTTGAAAGGTTTGTAATGTTACACAAACATGTGCCTCTTCCTCCCCTCCCCAGGTATTGTACAGGATCAGCTCAAAAGAACTGGCTGTATCCCTACCATGCTCCAGTCTGTCCTAAAATCATGTCAATACTTTAAAATGTGATTGTTTCTTATTCTTTTACATTCTCATCTATACACAAATAGCATGTTGTAGTCCTCATTAATCAAAATGACACTTTCTACACCCTCAAGTGTTTTCACATTTGCACATGAAGTGTGTTCCCAAAACTCTGTGCTGCCTGATTGATCTCTGCATTGTGCACTTCTCAGACCTATGTGTCTAAAGCTGGCTGAAAAGATACAAAGCTTGACTTCTAATGTGATTTCTTTAATCTCCTTTTGTAGAATTAGTACTACAAACCATGTAGAAAGTCTTTCCAAGTTTGCTTTTAGCATCGAGCTTGGCACAGGCATGAAGGACCACATCCCATCTTACACTGGAAAACACACTGCTGGCTGCCAAAAGAAGTGTTAGGAGACACTGCTGTTTTGGGAAAGGGTGTAAGAGAAATAAGGCTGTTAAAAACTGAGGAAAGCAAAACATCCCCCAAGTCACACGCTTGCCCCACTGACTGTTCAGACATGGCTCCTTCTAGGGCTCCTTTCCCAAGTGAGTGCCACAGAACAGACATTAGCTAGTGCTCACATCCAAGGGGAGGATTTAAATTCAGTAACTTGTCTGCTGCTAAGAGCACAGATGACTACTCATGTCAAGACTTCCATGTATGTATATATAAACCAGACAAAGACTGCCTGAGGGAATGGGAAGCTGCAGAAAGCCTTTTCTAGGCATAAAGAACTGTGGAGCAGAGAGAAAACTCCCATTCATCCTTTGTTTTCTATATACTGTACATCCCACAGGCTGTGGGGACAGGTGTGTATGCAGGGCCTGGAGAGGAATTGGAGTTTAATACTCTCCAAAGTATTTCATTGGGGTTCAGGAGTGTGTGACCCCTGAAGGCACCTCTAGGTCCCCACAGAAGGGGTGCTGCCATTATCTGACACTTTTTCTACCCATATGGCATGTGTGAAACACAGACAGTTTTACTGTAGCTTGTATGGAGGATTTCTTGACTGAAGACTCTCAAAGAATTTGCAGAATTTCCTTTCCATTTTTTTTTATTATCTGAGCATGGGTATTTCTCTTGTCTGGCTCAGTTCTTTGCTAAAAGCCCATCTGAACATTTTAGTAAAAGGAATAAAAATAATGTAGAAATAAGTAGCACCATGGAAGTGCAGGGGGAAAAGATTTTGCCCTCTCCATCCCCAGAAGTATAAAGCACAGGCAGAACAGCAGAATTTGAGGAAAAATACTTACTAATGTAAGTTATTCACCTTTCTCAGTTTTTATTGTCTTGTCCTAGAAAAGACAGTTATTTTATGTCACTTTTCTGGACTAGTCTAAGATCTCTAAGAGAGAATGATTGAGTACAGTGTGAGGAGCAGCAGCATCTGACATTTCTTGAGTGTGGATCCAAGCACTGTATGCATGATAAAGAAAACACAACATGTGTGTGATCCTATGCTGGTGTTCCCGGGGGGCAGGGAGGGCAATTTAGGGCCAGAGCTTATTAGGGTTAGAAACTACTGATATTCAAGTTGTTATTTACTGATATTAATGAGTAGTGATGGAAGCGCTCGCCTTATGACTGTTTTGTAACTTGCACTAGTTTGACAGGACTTGCCTTGCCTGTAGTCTAGAGGAATTGAAGGTCACCTAGAAGTGTGGGGTTGGTATTGGCACCCAAAAGTATAATTAGAGTTTCACCAGCATGTATCTGGCTTACAGAGCCCAAATAACGCAAACCTCTCGTGTCCCGCCGGCAGCCCCAAGGCCGCGCGTGCCGAGTTTTCGTGGCAGTGCCCGACGCGCGGCAGGAATCCCGCGTGCGATCCCGGCTCGGCTCGGCTGTACCTCGCACGCCGTGAGCCGTCCGCAGCCACTCGCTAGCAGCACTTTGGGCACTTCGCTGCCGCTTCCATCGCGAGCGGCACGCCGGAAGATGCTGCCGAGCTTTGCCAGAGGTGCGAAGCCGCTCGCTCTGCCCCGTGAGGCGGCGGCGATGCGGGCGGCAGGCGGCGAGGCGAGCGCTGAGAAAGTTTGCTGGTGCCCGGGGCGAGTTTCACGCGTGAGCGGCGGGGACCGGCGGGGCGGCCAGACCCGACCCGACCCGACCGACCCGATCCGATCCGATCCC
>VZTX01031054.1:632480-781306 GCA_013400915.1 Pardalotus punctatus | reverse complement strand
TTTTTTGTGCGGGGGAGGGATTCATTGTGTTTTTGTTTTAAACAGAAGTGTAAGCCCCTCCCAATGAGAAGTACTAATTGGATATCATGTTTCTTGAAAGAACCACAACTTCTGATTTTTGGTTTGACCAAATTACAGTCATCTTTATGACTCGTGTTTGTGCAGCATAGGAATTTCTGAGTGATGGGACATCTCTCCTGTGACTCCACAAGCAACAACTCATTAACTTGTCGGGCTTCATTGTTGCTGTGTAAACTTTTGTAATGGATTTTCCATGTACCAAGAAAAGTCAAGGAAGCTATTTTTGTCTTGTTTTCCTTCGCAATCACTGTTTCCCCCTCTTCTGTGTGTAGAACACTGACCTCTTTTTGTGGGGAAGGAAAATAATTTTCACAGTGGCGCTCAATGCCATGTCACAGGACTCTGTGGTGGTTACTTTGAGTTGGTTTCTTTTAATTGAGACAGCTGGAGAGTTTTCCTTTGAGGAGCTGATTTGCTTACACATTTGAGACATAGTGACAGCAACTGAGGAAGAAGACATTACATGATTTGAGATATTATTGTTAAAAATACTTGGCTAAAATGATTAGCAAGATAATACTAGCTACTGAACTGTCCCATCGCTGTAATTCTTCACGGCCAAGAAGAGGAGGGTAGGAAGAAGGATGTCTTATTCAGAATCTGTAAGCCGTGCTGTGTTTTAGCTGTTTGCTCTCTTCAGCTTGCTTGGCTGCTCACTACTGCTGCACTGACATCCTCTGCTCAATTCTTTTTGTGCTGGGGCAACTTCACTTCAGTGTAAACTTGAGGCTCTTACAGTGGTAAATCCCAGGCTGAATAATGGTAATACAGAGTGACCCTGATACTCACTCCTGCATCAGTTAGGGAGGATAAATGCACGCTTCCTAATAGAATATCCATGTAAAGGAAATCTAGATCCTAGCAGGTTTCTCACGAGAGAGGGTGGATGTAAATGGTGGTGGACTTCATAAATCTCTGAAGACTGAGGTGAGACTGATGGTGGAGAGGAGTGGAGGCTGGTATTGCTGGGTGCCCGCCTTCCTGGCACCAGCCAGAAAGCAAAGCTGGGCTCGTGGTTTCAGGGATGAAGGGCTCCATGCTGGCAGAACTCTGGATGGATGCAGTGTAGTGTCTCTGAGCCATGGCAACACGGTATGCACCTTGAGGCTAGTGGAGATGCAGGCCACGCATGTTGTCCTGGAAATTTCAAGTATTTCTTAACCCAGAATAGATCAATTTTCTGTAATGAAGGCATTGCTTAAACCTGCCTACTTTAACTTTTAACCAGTTTTTGAAATCAAAACTCTCTGTAAAGTTTCCAGGTGTGGCTAAATATTTACTAATAATTCTGGAAGTTGGTGTTGTCGCACTGAGTCTTTGGAAATAAACAAGTGCTGTGGATTGAAACTTGCCAGATCAGGTGGCTACCTCGCCCACTGTATATTTCATGGAATTGTGCACATGTGGTGAATCTGCATCGCTCCCTGCAGCACACACAGCCTTCAGGGGTGACTTCAGGCTGTCTTTGCAACTTCCAACCCAGGCAGCCCAGGGCTGTTAGCTGACCTAGGTTATGCTGTAGGATAAGAGGTTAATGCATCACATGCTTCCTGGAAGAGCAGTTCATGTCTTCTGACTTCCTTTACTTCAGTCAACTCATGCTCAGGTTGTTTGCGGGGTTGGTTGTTTGGGGCGTTTTCCTCTTTGCTTTGAAAAGGTGTGTGTGCATCACTGCCACTGGGGCTGGACTGTGTGCTGCAAATACACCGGAGAGTGCTGCTCCAGCGGGGCTGAACGCAGCTTCACTGCTATCTTGCCCAAAGAGCAGCAGTTGTCTGTTATTTTGTTAGTGTCCAAGCTGCTCTTGCTTGAAGCCAGCAGTGTAGTGTACTTGACCTGTGCTCTCTCAGGAGTTAAAGTATTTGAAATTTCTGAATCCTCCTTTCAGGTGATGTTCCGAATGATGTCAGGAAATGCCTTTTCCTCAGCTGCTTGTACAGCTCTATAGCCCACAGCCCTTTAGACTGTGTGGTGATAAAGTTAGTTTTGCTTTTGCTTTTTGTGTTTGGAAAGCTGTCAGTATAATCAGCAGCATTCACAGCCTATCAAGGAAAAATTCTTGCTCTGAAGAGATTTAACAGGGAGCTCAGTGGCCTTGGTGGCAGCATGGAAAAATGCATAAAGAGGAGAGCAAGAAAATACGGCTTAAGTTTTCTGGGAGTAGTTGTGGTTGAGAGATCAGTGCTCACAGGGTGCCATGACTTCTGGCTAAGAACTACCAGTGGACTGGCAATAATTGATTAAAACTTGATGGCTCTATTTTGGCTACCTCTGCTCTTTTAAAGACTAGCCCATCAAGAGTGCTGGGTAGAGCTCGCTATTTTCTTTCCTGTGGCTCCTTTTCCACCAAAAATGGAGTAGTGTCAGGTTCTACTCTATTGAAATGTACATGTGTGCATGCTGGTAGTTTTTAGGGGGGTGTCTCTCTTAAGTGGATGTCATCTTTGCCTCAGAGACCAGTGTGGTGCAGCACTCAATTTCTGTAGCAATTGAAATGCAGAAATTTTACATAATTTGCTGTGGTTTGGCCAAAGCAGAGAAGCATGTGAGGAGATTTTATATTATTTCCATCCTTAATAAGAGGTGAGGTGCCTGGAGTTAAGCATGGGTGCTCTGTGACCTAAATCTGTTCATACTGAAGTCATTTGAACTTAGACCAATGCTGAGCAGTATTCTGTATAATTTTTTGCTTCTCTGTGCTTATTTTGTGTATCTTTGGATTGAACATCATGGGGTAATCCTGCTCATGACTGGTGTCAGATGACAAGTTTTATTGTGTTGCATTGCAGAGTGTGGTGACTTAGCAACTTTATCTTTGAGGATTTGTCAGAGGCTGAAGTGACAAGCTTTGGTGTGCAGTGTGAAGTGCAGCAATGTATGAAATCCATCTTGGAGCTGATTGCAAGCTAATTCTTTCAGAGCTGTACAGCAGACTCCTTAGTTGAGTTTGCCTTCTTGATTTAAACCTGCATTTCTAAAAGCTCATTCTTGTACTGCCTTTCTCATCCTAGCCTGTTAAAGTCTGGTCTGCACTTGTCTGCTGTTGTGCCTTTCTGTGGTAACAACTCCTAAGGAAAATTTTGCCAAGAGATTTTGAGAAAGAGACTGGTTGTATTTACAGTGTCTCGTTAGAAGAATGAGGATTTGCCTCCAGCAGAAATGGGTCCATGCCTTGGGACCTAACCAGGGTCCCGACTGCAGGAGCTCATCTCCTGAAACCTGCCCTTGTTGGAAGAAGGAGCTGCTGGGGGAATTCCCTGAGGAGGGGCTGGGCAGCCTGGGGCTGCAGTCTCCGGAGGCAGCAGGGCGCTGCTGACAGCTGACTCTTCTGTTTCTTCACTGCTTTTTCTGCTTGGCACCTGAATATGGCCCAGCTCTGTGTGAGAGGGGAAAACAAGGCTGGTACTTAGAGACCATTCAAGCTCTTTCTACTCCTGATAGCTGCACCCTCATGTAGCCTTTGTTAGAAAGGGTGTTTCTTGAATGTTCAAAAATCAACGTATTTAGAATTGCTTTTTCAAGGAGCATTAATCAGGTGAGAACACTTGCATAGCTTTAGGCATGGGAAAAGGTGGGATTTTTCAAATCTGATGAAAGGTTTAGGTACTTAATTATCATTTAATTTCAACTGCTTCTTGTCTGTCTCTTCTTCAAATGAATGCAGAAACAAATTGCCTCCAGTAGAAGGATACCTTTTTTCATTAGGTATTGGAGGTCATAATTTTAAAAGAAAGGCTCGTTGCACCTTTTCAGTGCTACATTTCATCCTGAGAATGTGCTGTCCACAGAAATCCCTAAGTTGGGATGGTAGGCATAATCATGATCTGCATGTTGGTTCTCTGTTTTTCTATAAGAATATTCTAAAAAATAAATTTTGCTCCAGAAGGATGAAAATGGCTTGGAAGGAAGTTGGCTGTTGTCTTTGAACACTGAAATAATTCTCAGAAATGTTGAGCCTATTTTGTAATTAAACTATTTCATGATAGAAGCCGCACAAAATTAAGCAATAAATTCACAGTGTTGTCAACAAGGATTGTATTAATTCACATGTGAGAAAATGCCATGACAGTCAAATCTATGTATAGCCAAGGAAATAGTTGGTTCAAGTGATAAAGGGAATTTTGAGCTTTAACTATTTTCTGAGTTACTAGTGAAATTATAAATGGTTTCTTGTTTTGAGAATGACTTTAAGGGTAGCTTGGACACACACAGTAAGCTGGGAGCCAGTACTGGTACTTTCAAAACTTTGTTTTCAAAGTGTTTTAGACTCCATTTCCAGAATAAGTTTGGCTGTCCTTTGCTTTTGACAACAGAATCATTGCAGTGTTTTGAAGGGAATGGTTGCTTTAAAATTAAGTTTAAATGTTAATTTGTTTGTACTTGTGTTCCTTGCTCAATGGTGTCATTGCATGTAATTTTGTAGTGTGTCCTGTATTCTACTCCATTTATGTGAATTGTTGGCTCAAGTGATAAATAATCACAAAATCCAGTGTAGCTGACCTGGGGATTTAAGAGTTAAAACTGACACCTGCTCCTTATGGTGTTGTTTATGGTATTTTCTGGCTGAGACACTTCTGTGAGTTTAAAAAAAAGCCTGTTAAAATGAAAATTTAACTACTTCAATTGTTTGATTATCTCCAAAGTTTATCCTAATTTAACTTTTAAAAAGGTGTACTTGCAGATACTTCAGATCTGTGTAACATTTTTGCACGGGGAATTGAGTATCTGTTCCTCATGTTTATCACTAGTCTGCTTGGATTTAAATTGAGGATCTGAGAGTGTGACAGGAGCACATGCTGAACTCTTTCAGAGATTGAGAGTGTTTTGAGGCTCCAGCTGGGCAGGGCCACTATTTTATTCTTTTCCTAGGAAAGGAGCAGCAACAGTGCACCTCTGGGCATGTGCTAAACCTGAGACTAATAAATTAAATAAGAATTTCCTCAGACTGATAATTTAAATTCTGACCTTTGATGTTTTTATTCCATGCTTGAGCGAAGTTCCTGTCTGTGGAGCACATTTTGGGGGTCTGACCCTGCAAGGAGGTTTAGGTGTATTGTTATCGTGCTTTCAAAAATTATGAAGCAGCCTAAAGAAATCAAAATACTCTTTTCCTTGTTGTTCTTGAAAACTGTTGTCACGTACGTCTGAGATGACAGCAGTTGCTTGAACTAAAGATGGTGACACATCAGAGTTTCTAAAAGGCAGAAACATTGGCTTCCCAACATCATTTTACTGTGTTACTGCGTGTTAGTGTTACATCTGGTTTGTAGCAGTCCCTGACTATCCCTGCACTTCAGCACCATCAGCTCCTGATGCTGTGAACATCTGGGTGATACTTCTAAGTGTACTGATCATTCACTAAATATTTATAAAGTCCTTTGGTTTTGATGTTGCAAGATAAAAAGGGTGGATTTTCTATCATCTTTTGTATTCAAAGGCAAATAACGCATTGATGCTGGTGATTATTTAAAATATTATCACATCAAGAAGTTTCTTTGTACTTTGGTCAGTGCTGATGTAACTGTTTCCAGTAATCTAGAAAACCTTGCCCGTAGTTCACTGAGGGCTTGTTTAGACTAAGATGCAGTGTTGGAAGTGCAGTGATCATCTCCCAAAGATGTGAGAATGTGCTCAGGAAGAATTTGTTACAACACGTGTAATATCTTATCCTTTGAGGTTTAAATAGAACAAGATGTATTAAACAAGCATGAGCATGAGAGCTGGAATATGTCCTCGTTGTTTTTAAGTTTTTTAGCATTCATATTAGTGTTACTTGAAACAAAATGTGTGGGTGGAGAGAAGTAAGAGGGGCTCACCTGTGAGATCTCTTGGTAGCAACGTTCTGAAGTGTGGACAGGGAAAGAGGAGCATTCAGCACCAGTTCTTGAAGGTGCACCTGGAGAAGAAGGTGATTTATTTGTCAAAGGGACTAAGCCTAAGTATTCGTCAGGATTTAAAAAATGAAACAGGGAGTGAAAATAGACCTCACAGGCAGGGTGCACAAAAGGAACTGTCAAGAGCTGCTGCAAGATCCTCCTGTGATCCTCAGACTCCTGTGAGGGGTCAGCAGTGACGTGGTAACAGAAATTCCCTCACCTCAGAAAGCTGCAGTGGGATGGGAGGGAGTGCATGAGGCCACTGCCTTGAGTTCATGTCTAGGGATACAGGGGCTTGCAGTTTATAATAATTGCTTCTTTTCAGTGAGTCACCTTCAGCATTGATCATTGGCTTGTATTTCCTGCACTTAGACCCTGTGACAAGAATCAACAGTTTGTTTTCACTCAAATACACCTCTGTGTAGCAATGCTGAATAACAGTGCAAGGGAAGAAAAGATCTGTACTTCTAGTTCATCACAGTTTGACTGCTGGAAAAAGACACCAAAGGGAAATTCAAGCTGAAATGTCTCAACACTCCAGGGATGTGAGAGTGACTGATGAGCTCATTTTTACTGCTTTACTCTGTCTACATCCTGCTAATAGAGGACATGGGAGCAGGAAGTCTTCATCAATGCAGAAGCCAATCCTCTCCCTTTACACGCTTTATTTTTAGATTTTGTTTTTCCTGTGATAAAATAGTTCAGAACCTGGGTGAGCAGTGCCCAAGGTTAGACAGAAATGTGACTTAGCACTGCCTGCTGCCTGGTGTGCAGTCATTCAGGAGATGAGCAGAGACTGTTTCTCTCACCCTGTAGCTAGAGGCTGGGGATGTAATTCTAGTGTGTGGAGTTCTGACATCATGCTTTCTTCTGCACATGGATGGAAATAGTGAATTAATGCAGACCTGTTTTTCTTTTTGTTTTGACTGTCAGAAGAAGTGGAAAAACCACTGTCTAAAGCTGGCATCTAAATTTAGACGTCTGAATTAGCAATGCGGGAAGCAGTAGCGTAGCAAACAGCTCAGTTCCTCTGGAGCACTGCTGGCTGGCAGGAGTGAAAATCTGGGCACTTCACAGATGTAGGCATCTCTTTACACCTCCTGGGAAAAACGTGTGTGGGATGCTTCCTCTGGATAATCCTCATGCCAGGGCTAAACTGGCAGTTTAACTTTAGTCAGAACTCCCAGGGAAGGGGTTTTCACAAGGGATTTTTTTACTTGCAATTTTTTTTGGTCTGAATATTTGCATATAATGGGGTTTGCTTCCACAGCTGTTCTGCATTTGGTTTCCATAGTGGTAAGGAATGTGGTGTACTGAAATCAAAGCTGAGCCTAATAGTCTGTTGTAGAAACAGGATTGTAAGGAAAAATTCAAGCAGTTACTTTATTACAGCAAAGATGTGTGGGTTGATGGTCTTGGTAGAATTCTGTTCAGCCTCATGGTACAAGAAGAAATTTCATTACATGTAATAATTAGCTTTTGAAATAAAGAAGATTAGCTTTCATTTTAATCACCCTGCCTTAATAGCAGGGAAGAAAAGTCATTGTTTTATAATAAGAGTCCAAACTCTGTTCTCAGTGTTTTCTAGAATGACATTTTAATTGAATTTTATATTTTTGGGACTGATACTTAAAACTTGTCATTCTCATGGGTTCTTACCTGTTTCCCCCTGTATATTAACCAGTTGTATTTTTAAAGAGTGTAAGCTTCTGTCTTGCTTGTCTTGCAAGAAAAAATTCCATAAACAATTCTTTGTGCAGAGAATTATTATTTCTGTTGGTCATTTTTAACGTGTAACTCTTTAATATTCAGCCACATTTTTCTTGTTAACACAAAGCATTGTATATATGCTTCATATCCAGTATGTGAATAGCATGTAAATAAATTACTAAAGTATTAAATTTAAATTTCATGCCTGTACTTAGCCAAACTAATGGATAGCAATCAGTGTAATGGCTGATGATAGACTGTTCTGTGCCAACAGGGGAACCAGCGCCCAGAAAAAGTAACACCAGCTCAGGAATGGCTAGAGACTGCCTGGTGAACGTGTTCTTCTCCAGATGCTTTTTTAATTCCTTCAATTAACTTGATTAAGCAGCTTAGCTTAAGTAAGCGGAATTTGTGACTTGGAAGTTGTCCCATGTAGTATTTTCCCATTGCCTTAGGAATTAACTCCTTTAATATCGTGTCCGCGTAAAGCAGGCAGCCGCGCTCGCTCCCGTGTCGTGCACAGACAGGAGATGGTGTGTGCTTAGTATGAGAGGCACACACAGGGGTGGTGTTTCCCCTCTCTGCAGTTGGTTCTTGGCAGAAGTCATAAATCACACTGATTTCTGCACAGTGCAATTGAATGGAGCCTCACTACCTTATTTTTTTATGGGTGTTGAAAGTCCCCCCTGCTTAGCTCGCTCTGAATCCTCCATCAGCAGAGAGGAGCACGCCCTCTCCTCTGTGCCTTGTGGTTCTGAGCAAGGGAACGGCTCTTGGGGACCACTTTGGACTATAACTGAATTTCCTGATTGTACCACCAGTGTCCCTCCCAGGTAACCCTGCTGCATTCTCTTTTCTAGCCTGTGCTTTATCTTCACAGCATGTGTCATTAGATAGGAACAGGGATGTTAAATAGGGAGTTAGGTGGTAGCACAGAGTTCTTGTCCATCTGTTTGCTTTCCTTGAAGACATCTCCTCCCTTTCCAGTAAGGATGGTGGTTATGTTACAGTATCCTGTATTTTTCAGAGCGCTGAACAGTGGCCTCAGTTGGAACCAATTTCTGTGTATCCTACAGACCCTGATGGTACCGGGGACCCCCCCATTAGTAGCTACTGCAGCACAAACAGGATTGACTGCTGGGTATTGTGGCAGTGTGGAGCTCTGTGAGGCTCAGCTCCCGTGTGTACAGCTGCTGGCCCAACAAACTGTTGTTTGCAGAATGGTCAGTCTTTCATTCTGGTTCGGGCCTGCAGTTTTTTGTATACGTCTTTCTGCAGTATCAGAAGTTGCAGTGTCTCGCACAGATTGTCATTAAATCCATGCAGTAACTTCAGAAATTTAGATTTGTGTTTACAAGTATATTTTTAAGAGAATTTCAGAAAGGAGCCTGATACTAGTATCTACTTTTTTTTGCTCCCCTTGATGATACTGTGTTAATCAGAAGTGATGATGTGTTTTGATGATTACTCATGAGTCTAGACTGGGACTGAACCAGGTATCTGCTACCTAATGAAAAATGAGGGTTGAGTGTGCTTCCATGATGCTTCTTTTTCTAGCAGTGCCAGGTGACCAGGTAAATGTCTTAAAAGGATGTTAAAAAAATGGGTGAAGTTTGAAGCCAAATATGGCTTCCCAGTATTAAGGAAACTGACAGTGGGATGTACAGGAAAAGGAGGGGAAGGAATGAAAAGGAAAGGGAAACTAGAAAGACTGGGATTGTAACAAAAGCCCTTTGCCATAAATCTGTGATGAAGGTGATATGTGGGACAGTTGAAAATACTTTTGTTTTCTATTCCTTCCTTCACTGTGGAGGAAGATCTCTGTTCATGAGGGAGATTCTTCAGGCAGTTAGAAGTGTTGATAGATGTCTGGATTTTAATGCTCCATTGAACTTCCATACTGTGTAAATTACTTACTTCAAACTTACCTCTATTTTTGATCTCTTTACTGTAAATTCTAACAGAGTTCATGCTAAATATGGAAATGCACAACTGCTCTCGATTCCATGATTTTCACAGCAATTCCTGTGTCTGCACAGCGCTTCAGGGAAAAGTGTATGTCAGTTTATCTGTTTGAAGAATGGTTGGAATTTAAATCCCCCCAAATTTCCAGTATCCTTAGATACTTTTTTCCTTAACCAGTTGGTCAAAAGGCTTGCTTTCCTCCTCTGAAAGTATTCACAATGTTTGTGCAGTATCCCATGTAGTTTTACATTCAGCAGTGGTGTGGTTTGTATGTGACTTCCAAGTCTTTTGCCGCGTAAATGATAGGTTGTTTGATAAATGCAAGTTTGCATTTAGGCTCAAGTGAACATCTTGATTAGTTATCACATGATTCTGGAAGGATCTTTGTATAAATCTACTTCATTTTATGCTCCTTGTGCTGTTCTTGAGGATGTAGTAAACAAAAAAGAAGTCTAGCTCTGATGAAGTTGATAAAAGAGTAATATTCCCAGTATTTGTTCAGGAATGCAGGCCATACTAAGTGTGTTACAGTTTTTATAACTCAGTAGGAAGATGACTTGTTTTCCTGGGAAATAGTCCTTTACTTTTAAAGACATTTCTAAATGTTAGTTTTATTCTTTTTTTATGCTGGAAGTCAAGATGATCTGTATATCCCAATGCAATCCAGGGTTTTGTTTTTCCAGAATTAAAAACTCTGAGCACTTTGTTTTCAATATATTACACCTGTTGCTGGAGCTTAGCTTGTAATTACTGATGTGCTTTCTCTTTGTCTAAAGTACAGCTGATCCAAATTTAGACTGAGCCCATTTTTCTCCAGGGCAGATCAGGTCCCTGCCTGAGTTATTGGAGAATCAGAGTCTGGCAGATTTAGATGATATCTCAAAGATTCTCTGCAATCATATCAAATATGGGGGGTTTGTGCAAAGATTAATTGGAATATGCTTTTTTTTATTTTTAATACAGCTTTTGCAAGGCTTCCAGAACGCAATGTTACTTATTTTATTTCAGCAGCAGTACACCTAAAGATTAAGTGCTAGTATATTTTCATTCCCATCAAAACTTGCATCCTGGTACAATTTTCTCCAAATAACTTTCAGTCTTTTTTCCCCCCCTTTTCATCCAATGCATTAAAGAAGGAAATATGGTTTGTAATTAACTGTTACAATTAAATGCTGCTTAAAAGAAAATTCCCTGCGGAAGACTGCTTAGCAGGGGGAACTAGAGTGTAAAGTTATTTTGAGAAATACAGACCTTGTGTTTGAGCTTATAGATCACACTCTGTGTTGAGAGTTGTCCTGTAGGCAGGCACAAAGCTGATTTATTTTTATCCATACCTCTATTAGGAAGTCTAGCATGGGGTTTTCTAAAGTACTTTGCTGTGGTCAAAAATACCTGGAATTGTTGGCACTTGTAACATGAAGTTCTTTGAGGATGTATATTG
Source organism: Pardalotus punctatus (assembly GCA_013400915.1). Classification (NCBI taxonomy): domain Eukaryota; kingdom Metazoa; phylum Chordata; class Aves; order Passeriformes; family Pardalotidae; genus Pardalotus; species Pardalotus punctatus. The sequence goes on along the minus strand of VZTX01031054.1, from coordinate 770,233 downwards.
TTAGGTTGGTAGTTGAGAGATGTAAATGCTACTCCAAGTCGCAACTTCTTTCCCAATGACTTTTCCTAGTTGGAGGCAGTCTCTGATTTTACCACTGCCAAGTCTGGGATAGTTTTTCTCTATAGAACAGTATTGATTTGAAAAACCAGACTTTCTTCCTTTTCTGGCTCTAAGACAATGAAAGAGCCAGAAAGAAAATAGCAATCCCCACAGCCAGCAGGGCAAGCCATACCTGATGAATTTGGTGATCTATGGTGAGATGATGGCATTGGTGGATCAGGGAAAAGGAACTGATGTAGTCTACCTGGGTTTATGCAAAGCATCTGACACTGTCCCTCACAGCATCTTTGTTCTAAACTGGAGAGACACGGATTTGCTGAATGGATCACTCTGTGAACAAGGAATTGGCTAGAGCAGGATGCCCAGAGATTTTGTGGCTGCCCCATCCCTGGAAGTGTTCCAGGCCAGGTTGAATGGGGCTTTGAACAACCTGGTCTAAGTAAAAGTGTCCCTGACAATGGCAGGGAGGTTGGAATTGAATCACAGAATCACAGAATATCCTGACTTGGAAGGACCCCAACAAGATGGTGAAGTCCAGCTCCTGGCCCTGCCCAGGACACCCCAGGAATCACACCATGTGCCTGAGAGCATTGTCCAAATGCTTCTTGAACAGCCTTGGTGCTGTGACCCCTTCCCTGGGGAGACTGTTCCAGTGCCCAGCCATCCTCTGGGTAAAAACTTTTTCCTGATATCCTAACTAAGCCTCCTTCAACTCAGCTCCATGCTGTTACCGAGTCCTGATGATCTTTAAGGTCCCTTCCAAACTAAACCATTCTATGATTCATTGCTGTGAGACCCATTCTGGGTTCTCACCAAGGTGTCTTTTCTGTCTTCAGGAATCAGATTCTTGACTTGGGGACATAACTGTCTGTAAGTCTTTAAATCCTTAAAGCCTGTGCCTTTTCCCAGCCTCTCCTGCGTTACCAACTGCCCTATTTCCTGAATTAATAGCACTACTCAGTAAAATGGGAAAGCATGAGGAAAATCAATTTTGTTGCTTAGAGCTTAGGTCGTTTGTTTCTATGATATTACTTTCTCCATCATCCCCATTTGTCTGTGCAATTGTTCTCTACTGACAGATGTGCTTTAGCAGTGGCTGGTGTTTGAAACAGACAAAATTCATTGCTGTTGCATAAAAAAGGTAGGGGTTTTGAGAAAACATTTATTTATTTAACAGGAAGTTGTTTTGTCTTTTTGTCAGTGCTCTAAAGAAGCTTGATTTGTTGCCTCACCTGGGAAATACAATATCATCTGTGCAATCTGATTTTGTGATGGTGCTTCCTTAACATATGTAAAGTGTGTTTACTTAATTTCTGTCCTTTAAAAGAAGGAACTGTGGGGCTGATGAAGCATTGCTTCCTGGTTTTGTGTGTTGTGGCTGTCTTGACATGAAATCTTCAGGTCGCTTTGCCTGCAGTTATAGCTTTGATGTGAGCTCATTCTCTTTAGGGTTTCTTGGCAAGATGTGGCCTTGCAGCCCAGCCTGGTGTTCCATGTGCTCCCTTCCGGGCTGTCTGTCCTGTCCTGTAGGAACAGTTATCCTTGAGCGTGCTGCTGCTCTGTCAGATTTGGCTGAGGGTGGCTATTGACTGAAGTAGCTGAGGGGGAAGGGTTAGGAGGGATGCAGATGGTGTGATTGTGTAAGTCTATTTTCCTATTAAACAAAAGAATGCGCTTTTGTTCAGGATCAAACTTGTTCTCATGCATTCATCTCCTGCATGTTTGTGCAAGAACAATGGCTGGGTTCCCTCCAGCCTTGCCCTCCCCCTCGCACTGTGCAGCCCTAAGTGGGGGGAATGGGCCTGACCCCCGCGTGCATTCGCATCCAGCCATGGTTTGTCAGGGAGAGCCTTTTGGGGCATCTCTTCTGCACCAGTCTGTTCAGTTCACTGCAGGGGGAAGCATATCTTCAGCTCTTGTCTGCTGTGTTTGGCCAGAGGCATGGTATGTTTGTGTCACTGGAGCTTTGCAGCACTGCTGGAAGTATTTAAGTCATCCAGGTCACATCAGGGGCTGCTTCAGCGGGAACATCAGCGGGTTTGCTTCCCACCCACCAACAGTGAGCGCATCGCACAGGTATTGTCTGGACACTGTTGCTTCAGTCCAAATGGGAATTAAACAAAGAAAGACTTGCATGCAAAAGAAAATGACAAAACTATCCTGATCATTCTATAAGCATTGCAATTTTTAAGCTGCCAGTGAATGTCTTTTTATAAATGATACAGAGGTGAAGCCCTAGAGTCATCCACTGCAAAATGTACAGACAGGCGCTGTGGGAGTGGAGCCATCTCTTGTGGAGTCTGGCCAATCTACAGCAGCCTTGTGATGCCCTAGATGCCCATAGTGCAGCTGTAGATGCCCACAGAGCTGCTACTACTAGTGGGTGTTCCTCCATATCCCCATCATTACCATGATACTGCCCCTAGAAAACCAGTTGCAGCCCAAGGCTCCCTCATGATTTACAAAGACTTGCCAAGCTTGGAAAACGCTGACACAATCAAAGACTGAAGCTTGAGCTGAGGGGCCAAATTTTCACTACTGTGTGTTCTTACAGTTTCTGCAGTTGCAGTGAAGTTCTGTTGAATGACTGTGTCAAGCCAGAGGAGCTCTCATCTGTCTGACTGTCACTTTCTACCATCTGCAGGCCTCAGTCTGCTCAGGGATCATCTCTGGCACATTCCCTGGGATTTGCAACTGGCTAGACTGAGGAATGATGCTTTCCAGGAGTATTTCTCTCACTTATGGCTTTTTAACTTATTTCATTTTAAAGGCCAACTGGCTCCACTGCACATTACAGCAAAAGGAACTGCAGTAAAAGAAAGGCAGTGGGAATGTATTCAGCGACATTTTGAGGCCATCACTTAATGGATGTTCTGGTTTTGAAATTGAAGCTGGAGGGCTATTGATCCTCTACAAAGCTGTAGAGGTAAAATGTAAAATAAATTGTCTGAAAAGAAAGGGTTAGACTGGTGAGAAGTAGTAATGACTGGTGAGAAATTGCAATATCAAAACTTAATTATTCTTTGGGCTTTAAATCTCACATGTGTGACACCTATTGGTATTACTTACTTGGTGAAGCATGGTGAGTAGAAATGTAAAATGGCAAATGATCCTGTGAAATGCAAAGTGGAGCTGAAAATATAATTTTCAATATAGTGTTAAGACTTTTTTGTGTGTTACTTTGCTCTTTTAATACAACCCTAACACTTGAATATTAGAAATGGTCACATCAGCTGTTTGGGAAAAACAGTAAGGTATTCACTGTGACAGAAGGGTGGCTGAAGGGTGAAAGATGAATGATTTTGTGCCAGAAGAGAGAGGCAGATGTAAGCAGAAGCTCAAGCCTGGGTTGAATTCAGACGTGAAGTTCAGCTGTGCCCCTTAGGGCAGCTTGAAGTGACTGTGGAATTTTGCTCCACGGTTTGGGCTGCTGCCTAAATAGATGGTTCTGTCTTTGAGCTTTTAGGGTTTTTTTCTCTCTCTTTCCTTTTGCCAGAGCAAGTATTTACATAACTGTCTGATATTCCAGATCAGAGGGCTTATCCACCTGAAAATCACCTGGCAAAATAAAGCACTAGATTTTGCGCACTTCAGTTTTCTGAGGCAGACCCATTTCAAGGCCATTTGAATGCAGGTGGCTGAAGACAAAAGGGAAGAATGACTAGGAGGGGGTGGTAGAAAGGATGTAGCAGCTTGAACATCTGTACCCTTATGGTAATTGTGGGATCGCATGGGTATTCCTGTTAAATACCCTGGAAAGAAAATTACTGTTTCCTTTCAGGGACTTTGGAATTGAAATACTGCTGGTTTTAAAAGTACTTGCCTAGTAAAAAAAGCAATTTGTGTTGTACTGTGTTACTATATTTGTTTTTCAAATTGTGTTGCTGTATTCTCAGAAGTGATTACGCAGAAAAACAGTTTACAGAATTGAAGTGTTTTCAGTCATCTTTCATGTTTCTTCAGAACAGAAATGTCTGTATCTAAAACCAACATTCAGTATGAAAGGGGAGAATTCCAGAAACACATGCAGAGAGGGGAAGGCATAAAACCAACCCAAAACCCCAAGTGAGCTCAGTTCCAAAGTGTACAGTAGATGGAAGTATTTAAAAATATACATTCCACTGTATTCATGGCTACTCGGGATTCTTTCTGCATTCTTCATCATATGACTAAACTGCTTCTAAGTCGGGTGGTACAGATGGTGTGGTATTTCAGATTATTCTAATTCCAAGCAGCTAAATGCACAGTCTTTTTTAATAACAAGCTTATCCTGAATTTTGAAACAATTGCATTTTTGTACCATTACAAACCAAGTTACTCTTTACTGAGGAATGTCCTTGGGATTTTCAGGATTTGCATTCCTTTCAGGAATCGAAGAAGTCATGACTTACTGCTACATTGTTCATCCCACATATTAAATGTCATTTGCTAAGCGTGCATGCAGCATAAAATTTTGTCTGTAGCACAGGATAGCTTAGAATAGCCAAGCATTTTTGTCTGGTTGCATTGTTACTGCATATTCCCAGTTTGACAAAGGAAGCCAACATTGTTGATTTATTGCCCATTTTGAACAATGTTGGATACCAGGATCTGTAGTTGAATCCAAGCTAGCCGGTCTTTTTAAGGTGCCAAAAATGTGCTTAATTCATTGTCACCCTTAAAAGTGTTGTCATGGTTATGGAGCTGTTTGCACACTGGGAACAAAGTTGATAGACACTGGGCCTTGTGCATCCCATTGTCTGGGTGGGGGTAAAAGTCCTTGTCCTTGAACGGAGAAACCCTTTTCATCGATTTGCCCAGCACAGCATATCATGTGTTTTTCCTCTTCCACTTCCTTCTGTAGGGACTTTGGGACTGGAGTTACATTCCGAGTGTTCAAACACTGGGGGTATCTGTTCTCCTCAGGCATCTGGGGAACAAACAGTTTTAGTGCCCCCAGAGGAGTGGCCTTGGTTCAGAGCCTCCTGCTGCCTCTCTCTTGGCATTCAGGAGTCCTTGCTGGCTGGTGACAAAGCCCACGTTGGCAGGGGAGGTGGCACTGAGGTCTGGCTGCAGGAAGAAAAAAAGAAAAGGAATGAGGGCCAGGAGCAGAAATAGTGAGAACTGCTCTGTAGACAGTGGAAGTGCTGTTGGATAGAGGAATCTCCTTCCCTGCTTTTCTGATAGCCGCTCTCACTGGGCAGTGTCCTTAGCTGGGACTCACCTGCTGCTTCTCACTCTTTGGGTAAGTGTCAATTTAGCAGGATTAACCTGAGCCCTAGTGTGTTCCTGATGTAGTTTTGAATTGTGTTTATGTGGTGTCATTTCTTATGTTTGTCAAGCTTCCTGCACGTCTAGTTTGTGATCCAGAGGGAAATACAACTATGAATGCTGAAAGCTGACTTTGCAGGAAGCGTGTTTCTTTTATCAGAGTTATGTTCTACTCATGCCAGCATACCAAACTGTTAAAAAATGCACATTATTTAATTACAGCAAAGTGATGTCCCAGCATGTCTTTCTCTGGTAAGTATGATTTGTGGTTTTATTGTGAATAATTTCCCTAAATATTTTAGCAGTCTGAATGAAGACACTGCTAAGTGACATTGACACACTTTCCTGTTTGGAGTTGTCTTGTTCCTGTATAGTACATTTAGTCTAATTGTTGTAGCCTGAAAGCTCAGCATGAGTGGGAAACTGTGAGACAGAAATCATTTAGGTTGCAAAAACTAAATCTTTTCAATCAGACATTTCCAGGTGCTGATTATTTTCCACAAAATACCTTTTATCACAGGGATTACTGGTGAAATCTAGTGTTAGTCACTAAACCAGTGTAATGGAGAGGTCATGTATTAAGCCAGTTTGAAATATTTTATTATTTTTTAACTCCTTCAGTGGTTGGAAATTACTGGAAGAGCAAAGCTTTGGGAAAACCTTCAAAGCAAAACTATACAGAGAAAATTCATGTTCTTTCTATTTCTGAATGTTCACGGGTCTGGTGAGACGATTTAGGCAAGGAAATCTAAGTTTCTCTAAGAGGTGTAAGATTGCAAAAAGTCACAGCAGTCGAATGACATTGTGCTTTGGCAAGATTTTGTTAACTCGGGAGATGGTAAGAAGGTGTTACAACCAAGTGTTTCTGTAAATGCATTGAACAGTAATGAGTCTGAAAGGAATAATCTGTCCCTAACCCACAGCTTTTGCTGATGCTGTGTGGTGTATCCATCCAGTGCTGCAGACAGGAAGCCAGTTTGGGGTACCTTTGCCAGATGAATTGCTTGTCACTCCGCTTCCCTTTTCGGGCATGTGCTCGGCTTTCTGAGAAGCTGCCTGCAGATCCCCGCAGCAGTGGGGCAGGTATGAGTTTCCTGAGGTGTCTGTGCTGGAGATGTGGAAGCAGGGAAGGGATGTTTGGTGGTGGGGACAGGCAGGGCCGTGGTGAGCTGTGTCCCTGCCCCAGCAGCTGCTGATGGGCTGGAGGGCAAAGGGATCCTTCTGTGCTGTTCGTGCCTCGGCTGGGCCTCTGCCATCTGCTTGGTGTGAAAGGACAGGACACAGGCAAGGGAAGGCAGTAGATGTTCTGGGCTTTGAGACATCGCTCCTGCAAGCACCCACGGGAGCTGCTGTGAGCTGCCAGGGGGACTTTGTGGATGAGCTGCTCCCTGTGGAGCTCACATTGCTGCTGCGAGGGCTGCTCTTCACATAAAGGCTTCCTGTCAGCTGCTACTCAGCTCCAGCAACCAGAGCTGCCCAACTGTAAGATTTTTCCATTGTTGTTCCGTCCTACGTCCATACAAAGCTCTTTGGCAAAATACTCCATTATTTAATTAATTTTTGTGGTAATGTTCATTTGTGATGAAAGACCTAGCATTGTAAGATACAGTTTCAAGTCAAAGTACTTACTGAGGGCATCTTAGAGTGCAGGCACAGTTGTGTGTGTATCAAGGTACTCAAAATGATGCATTTTACTCCTCTGAATTACTGATCTATCTATTAGCAGCCTATTTATGTTACAGTTTGGGGCACATGAGGAAGAATGTCTATGGCTTGCCAAATGAGTCAATTCAGTGTTTATGATTTCTTGGTGATTTGCCAGGTAAACATCTGTGCCAAGTTCAGTTTCTCATGTGATCAGGAAGTGATACAGCAGGATGCACTGAGGACTTCCCCGGCTGTCTCCCTCAGCACCCTGACAGGAATGTGGCAATTGTCTTGTGCTTTAAAGTAGAAGTTTTCAAAGGCACATAGAACTAAATCTCAAATCCAAATCACGGAGGTTCCCTTTGAAAGTCTGACGTTTTCCTTTTTCATTTCCTTTCAAGCTCAAATAATCACCTTTTTAAAAGGAACTACCCAGTCCCTGAGCATGTGTCCTCCTATGAAAGTTTGCTCATAACATTTACTCGTGTTGCTTCCCTCTGTGTGTTTTAGTGTCACTGTTTAATTTCCCCTGGGATTATCAGTGTGGAATAAAGTACTGAACTTGCTTTGCTGGGCCAAATGGGCATCATAGCTTTGAAACAACCCATGAGTGCTTCTGCACTACTGGAAATGGGAAGCATCAGCTTAAATGTAATTGCTGTTTAAAGTTGTGGATTCCTCTTACATGGTTTGGAAAGGAATAAGGGGGATCATCATGCAAGTTGATCTCACATGGAGAGCTCCTGTGAATTGTGAATCTTTGGGCAAATGTGATAGGAGGGGGTTAGATACTTACGTATATTGTATTATTTTCAGGGATTAACATTAGCTGCAACGAGTTGGTTCTTTTACACTGAGGTGTGTGCATATCCCCTTGTGGAAATCAGGCCCAAAAAATATTTTCATATAGTAACTTAACTGTCACATGATTTTGAAAAATCAACTTTTTACTTTTTTACCCCCCTTTTTTAATTTGGTAAGAAGGCTTTGACATAACATAGATGTGTTTTAATTTCTGTATTTAATACATGCAGAAAATACTTTACATGGTATTTGCCATTGTAAATAGTATAAGGATTTCTTTCACTTCTCAAACTCAGTTGGATGGTAAATTTTACAGGGCTTTTTTCCTAAACTTCTTTTTCTTTCCTTCTATTGTGCATACATGTTTCTTACCTTCTTTCAGAAATTATCTTTGGAGTGTGTTTGGACTAGAAGTGCTTTAAAAGGAAGAACATGGACTTGACTTACCAAGTGACATCTTGCAGGATGTTTTTTGCAAGAACATTTCTGCCCATCTGCTGTTTGGTGTTTTATGACAATCACTGTCACCTGGGCTCTTCAGCCTCTTGAGAGTGGAGATTTTTTGCTTCTTGAAACACTTCATCACCCTGTCAGTAAATAAACAGAGTGGGTCTACTTGGCTATATTTGAGCATTCCTGGACTTGGCACTGATTTTGCTAGAAGACAGAAGTATGTCTGCTGCAGCAGATACTCTATTTGATCCCATGTCAATCACCTATTTGGTTTTATAGGACTTTGTTGTAGTTTTTATTCCTTTAGTACTTGTAGAGGTTCTTGATTTACCTCTGCACTCTGCCTGAGCTCTAAAATATGAATAAATCTAGCTTATCCAGGCCGTAGAGGGGCTTTTCCTGGTGCCTTTTGACCACATTTGTCTATGGAAAGAGAGAAGCAATACATTTAAAAATCATGTATTCCCCTTAATGTGTCTTACTGTGTTCCAGATCAGCTGAATACTGAAATATAGGAGCTGTGGATTAGCCTGCTGTCCATTAGCATGATGAACACCCCTAGTTGCAGTAGCTGCCCATTAGAAATGTCTCCCAAAGAACTGAAACTGCCGTTCTTAGCTTGTCCTTTCATGGCTCCTCTTCCTCATTCCTTCTCTTTTTTTAGCTCCTTTATTAAAAAAACACCAAAACCCTAAACCTTGATGAATTTTTGGTGTTTCTCTCCTTTTATTTAATGCCAGGATAAGTTAAAAAGAAACATTTAAATTTTGCAACCACTTGCTATTGGCTGCATTTGTTTTAATAAGGGCAGAGAAGCTGAAGTCTCTGTCACCAGGGCCCAGGGCAGAGCATGTCTGGAAATAAAGGGAGATTCTGACCTAGTGCCTGTCTGAGACTGAACCAAAAGCACAAGTGAAAGTGAAGCTGCTGCTGCACATAAAGTTTATCACTGTTGCTGGGAAACAGCGTCCGTCTGCTTCGGGCCCGCTGTGAGCTTGGCCAGACAAAATAGGTGGAAGGGCAGAAGGTGGGGAATGTCTGCATCCTATTATGAATTGGAGGAAATGACTGTCTGCGCTCCGTGCGCCGGTGGGCTCCGCATCCTGCCGGCAGCCTGGGTAGCGCTGCAGGACACTGCCCCAGGAGGAGGGAATTGCAGCTCTGGTGTTTAAAATAGTTCCCAGGGATGAGAAGAGGCGCTTCGAAAATATGCTGTGGGTTTGCCGTTGGCTTTCTTAAACTAACTGGAAACTTTCTGCTTTCTTCCAGGAGCATTTTTGTCTCTGAAAACATTGCTGCTAAAAAGCTCCGAACAGGAGGAGTAAATCCAGTCAGCTTGTCAGGTCACTGGCTCAGTGTAACGGCGCTTTCATGAGGTGACGTTGGGCCAAAGTCAACTTTTCTTTCTCCTTTGTAAACCTGCAGCCAAGCAATGGGCCAGAAAATCTCAGGGAGCATAAAGTCTGTGGATGTGAGGGAGCCCCCGTACAGACCGGTGAAACGAGAGCTGCGAGGCCCGGATTTCTGCAAGCCCGCACGCCTGGACATGCTGTTGGATATGCCCCCTGCCAAGCTGGAGGTCCAGTACAAACACGCTTGGAATAACGAAGATCGCTCTTTAAATATCTTTGTAAAGGAAGACGACAAACTGACTTTCCACAGACACCCAGTGGCCCAAAGCACGGATTGCATCCGGGGCAAGGTGGGCTACACGCGGGGCCTGCACGTGTGGCAGATCCACTGGCCCACGCGGCAGCGGGGCACTCACGCCGTGGTGGGCGTCTCCACGGCCGACGCGCCGCTGCACTCGGTGGGATACACCTCCTTGGTTGGGAGCAATAGCGAATCCTGGGGCTGGGATCTGGGGCGCAACAAACTCTACCACAACTGTAAAAACCAGCCTGGGGTCACGTACCCTGTCTTTTTGGAACCAGATGAGTCTTTTGTACTCCCAGACTCCTTGCTGGTGGTTTTGGATATGGATGAAGGGACGCTTAGCTTCATGGTCGATGGACAGTATCTTGGAGTGGCCTTCAGGGGACTAAAAGGGAAAAAACTTTACCCCATAGTCAGTGCAGTTTGGGGGCACTGTGAAATTACAATGAGGTACATCAACGGACTTGACCGTAAGTGTTACTGCATTTCTTCATCACCCTCTCAGCTTTTCTCATGTAGGGGTTTTTCTTTCTCTTTTGCTGTGAACGGTGTGCTGGGGGAGCAGGCTGTTCAACTGTGAGGAGGTCGCACCCCATATTTACTGCCCACAACTAATACAGCCCTGTTGTGTCTTGTAATGATGATATGGATTGTATCAAAATACCTTCCTTTTTGGCAGGCAGAGTGGCAAGAATTCTATATCCAAAGAAACTAAACAGGCTGAGAAAAAGGTATTGAGAAACTTCCTGGGTATATTTAACAGTAAAACTCTTGTTTAGTGGAGGATATGTTTTAAATCTGTGGTTTCCAAATAGGATTTGCGGATCCTGTAAAAATTTCCTGTAGTAGTGGAAACTCTTACATGGTGTGCGTAAACATACTTGAATGCAGGCCAGACAACTTTCTTTCTGTAGTTCCCTCCCCAGGACCCTCAGAAGCAGCTGTGGATCCCCAAGAATCTGGAAACTCAGGTCAAATACTGCTTTCAGCAGTTTTTCTGAAAGAAAGCTCTGTTCCTTAGTTCATTTCAGAAGGTGCTCTCTCAGGGTGTTTTCTTGTCCAGAAATCCAGGTTTTTGGATAAGCATGAGCTATTTCTGATCCAACAGGGTCATATCTAATGAAATTTTACATAATAAGGAGCAGCATGTTGCTGCTGTGACCTGCAGTAGGAGCCCACCAGCAGGTGAGTTGCAGAAGTGGGTCCTGTCCAGTTCTCTGTGCCCAGGAAGGCGTGGGCTCTGCTGGGTCTGTGCCCGATATGCTTGAGCCCAGCTCTTCACCGTCAGCTTCGTGGCTGCTGGAAGCTGGGGAATAAAAGGATGGACAAGGTGGTAAGTGAAATTTGGTTCTTGTTTAAAACTATATTATCTGAGGTGTAGTAGGAGCTACAAATAGAAATATATAGGAAAAATAGATGACTGGGCAACACTTTCACAATATTTTGGGCTCTTTGTATAGAACTTGATCTTTAAAAAGAGAGTAAGAGCAAGCGTTCAACACCTGCTTTTCAACTGATAATTTCTAAAAAAGTTTACTATTCTTTTCCATTAGGATGGAGTGGTCTGAATCTTTTTCTGTCAAAAATTAATTCTCTGCTCATTAACCTTACATCTGACATACCAAGTAGAAACATAATTAAATAGTTTGACCCTGTTTAAGATTACCTTTTTGTAAACATCTGTAATAAGCTCTGGAGGAAAGACTTTTTATCCACAGAAGCCCTGCAGTTTTTATGGCTAGATGCTAAATGACAGCTTCCCAAGTGCTTTCATACAGGGGAATGTCCAAGGATCGTGAGTATTTTGCAATTACTCAGTCATTGCAGAATGATGTGCTGACAGTCTTTTTATTTTTTTTTGTGGATGGTGGGGCAGAAAGATTTTGTAAACCGAATATTTGTTTGCAAAAGCAGTTTTTCTAATACTGTGAATATCTGCCAAACTAAGCAAAATATGGCTCAGCTTGGTCCACCACGTCCACACAAGGAATTGTTCTGCATTCCTTTTGTAGCTTTCACAGGGCTGCTCAAGGGAGCTCTAGAAAGATGAAGACAGAGGAGGAGGATGTGAATGAGTTTGGTAGAAATTATAAAATAAAAGCATCTAAGTGGATAAGGAAAGCTGTGGTCTGTGAGATGGCAGAGAGAAAAATTCCCATCCGGTTTCTCGTGGGATAGTTTTGGTGGAAGATTTTAGGAAGCAGGATAGCTTCCTAAACTATCCCTGAGAAAATCCAAGTCTCTGTTTTTTTTAAACACGTGAGCCCATGGATAAAAGTAAACTTGTGAACTAAACTTCTCTGTAGGCCTGAGTGTTAATCTGACCATGTGAAGAGGAAGTTTAAAGCCACTTCGCCATGGGGCAGTTTGACATCCTGGAATCACATCATTTGTTATCACATGTTCACTGATCCATTACTGTCCTGCAACAAAAACAGCATTCAAGAAACCAAATGAGCTTGTTTAGCTGGTGCTCCAAAGCAAACACTGTCTCTTTTCTGCTAAAGGTGTTTCTATCCAGCCAGCCCTTGTGCAACAGTGCAAGTTTGGCTGTGACGCTCTCCATGTTTGCTCTCATTGCACTTTTGATTGCAGGTTTTTATAATTGCTTGTTCTTGTGAAAATCAGAACAAGTATTGAAGAACAGTTGTGTTCACAAATTTGAATACGTTTGAACATAAATGTATGTAGAGTGGTGTTATTGTTTGGCTCTTTTCTAACCTTACCAATTATGTCTTTTCCCCCCAATCTTCCCCCCACCCCCCTATTCCCTGGAAGTATCTCCTTCTCCTGAGTGCAGCTTTTAGTAGATCTGGCCATAGTAACTGAGCTGGTTTTGAAGCTGCTGTCAGACAGTGCCTCGTAACTTGCTATTTAGTGATTGATTGTTGCTGCTCAGAATGCAAACTGCAGCTTGTGATGGTTGTTTTGTGGTGTCCTGCAGAGCAAACGGAGACCTCCACGGCAGGGATTTCTCGTGTTTTCAATACTTGCTGCTTAAATGGAAGACCTCTGAATGCTTTAAAGGCCCATGTATTTCAGTTGCTTGGCAAAGAGTGAAAGGGTCAGATGATGGGCTTTCATGCAGCTGCAATGAACTTAAACATACATCACAGATGCTGCAGACTCCAAGTGTGTTAATTACTGCAGAGATGGCAGATTCACAGGAGGATAAGGCTGCAGGTCAAAGATCAAGGACCTCTGTGCCCTCTGGACTCTGGATATTGCTCCTGGAATAATGCTGTAATTAAAATCAGTTGTACTTCTTCCAGCTGCATCTGATACCCAGAGTATTCTGCTTCAGAAACTACTTTGAACATCATGTGAAAAGTCATAGATCATCACCATAAGACTTTTTTTGCTTTTTTTTGAGAGACTTGTAGTTGCAAATGTTTGTCAGGGTTTGGGAGGAAAGGTAGAGAGACAGGACAGAGAGCGCTCATAGTAAGTACATTGAGTTCTTCCCAGCACAAACTCCTTTGATCAAATGCTATCAGTACTTACCACACTGATGTTTGCCCAGTTTCTAAGCTGGACAGAATTTTACATCAGCCTTCTGACTTACTGTCTATTGCAATAATTAGAAACCTTAAAAAACATAAAAGCAGTAAATGTTACTTTTCAGATCAAGGTATGTGCTTGTTTACAAAAAGCTGGTCTATTTATATCTGGTGTCTGATGAGGAGTTCTGGAGACTATTTATAGACTGGAGCAGAGAAAAAGCAAAACACTTCTGTGTAAATGTACATTGCAGATCATGGCTGATCCATTAGTGTTCAGATGAAGCTTTGGCAGGACAATCAATACAACAATGCTGTGATGGAGAACTTGGTCACTGAATAGGTAAACTGAACTCACTCCAGTTCTTGCACTAAACGTCCCATAGCCCTTACTCAATTCTGAAAATAATTGTTGAGCTCAGGAAGGTGGAAGCATTTGTCTTGGAAGAGAAGACTTTACTTCTAAATATGATTTATGGAATACATTTGTCTGTACCCATTTGTATTTTAAGCTACAGATTCTTCTTGCAGTAGTTGGCCCTCACCAGCGAGGGTCCCTGGGCTCTGTGTCAGCAGCTGCTGAGCATGGCATGCAGCAGATCCCCTGCTTTAACATCTGTATTTACAATCCCAAATGAAATAGACATATTATTCGAAGTATCTTCTTCAAACTTACCTACCATGAAGGAACAGGTGGACTAAAGATCATCCAAACAGAAATTCTGGCTCCTGTTACTGTGTGCCAGCAGCCTGCTCGCTCTGCCTGCCTGTGAGCTGGCTCAGTTCAGGGCGTTGTACGTGCTCCTGTGTAGGGCCCTGGGAACAGCCGTTCATGTTCCTGGATCCTGGGCTGCCTGGGGAAAAGGGTGACGATCTCTTGGGCTCCTGCTGGAGCCCTTGCAGCCCACCAGGGAGGAGCTGGGGTTGTTCTGTGCTGCAGGTGTGGGGAGCAGGGGAGGGAAGAGGAGGCTTGAGGCACGTCCTCTGTTTGCTGATGGAGCTACAGAAGTTTTGGCCTGTGGGATCTGTTCACACAGGTCTCTCAGCTGTGCAAAGACCCCAGTATAACCCCTGAAATTTTCAGACCTGGGCCTCTGTGTGTTTAGGATTTTGAATTAAGGGGCAGAAGACCACAGTGTAACCCCTGAAACTCTTTCAGACATGAGGCTCTGTGTGTGCAGCATTTTGAAGTAAGGGTGATGCTTCTAAGCTAAAATATCAATTTTGGAGCTATGTACAACTTCTTTCCTGTTTCCTACTGTTCACAGTTTATTTTAATTTGCATTGGTCTGTGTCTAACATACCACAATTGCTAATTATAAACATACACTCTTCCCCTTGGAGGCCTTTTTGCCATGAAGAAATATAAGTCAAAATTGTGGCATTATTAGCTGCCAGGAGAAATCCATAATCTCTCATCAGACTCTGGGTTTTCCCCCCAAATGGTTTTCAATTAGAATTTTTAAATGGATTTGGTTTTTTGTTTATCTAACCCTGTTTTATGCTATTTATATAATACATGACTCTGGAGACTGCAGTGGAAATAATGTACTCTAAAAATCCAGTATTGCTAAACCTTAGAAAGGATTTTCCCTACAGACATGCAGTGAGAGGATGAAGCAGCAGCAATTAAGCAGCCAATGCTGTGAAGAAGCAATCTTTAACTTTTGAGATACTTTAACAAGAAACAGCATTTTCAGGGCCTGCTTCAGGAATCTGATAGCTATTGTTGGGGGTTTTTGTCTTCTTCTACATGTGCCCGCCTTCCCTGGCTTAAGTGCATTTTTTGTCCTTTAATCCCAATTTGTTGACACTTTCTAATTAATTCTCAGCCTTTTCCCAGCAGGTTGAAACCACTGTATTGTCACTAGAATATGCTACTGTGTTTAGGGGCTTTTCGCCCTGGCCACCTCCAGCCCCTTCTTGGTGGTCTCTGCATTACAGCTCTCTCCCAGATACTCCTCATTTATTCAGTCCCTGTTTCTTTCTTCCCTTCTCCAGTTGAGTTTTTCTTCTGTTACCACACTAAGCAATAATAAATTCTTACCTGTCTTTTTTTTTTCTTGTCCCCAACTTCAGGTAGGCATTTTTGTTACTGCTAACTGTAGAAGATCAGGTGCAGTGTCACTCTTCCAGAGAATGACATTTCAGATTTTAATGTATGACTTTAGCTGTAATGATGAATGAGTTTTGTAATGGTCCTTTTGGGTGAATGTTGAGTATTTCTGTTTCTGTCTTTTGAATAAATTAATTGTAATTATTCAGAAAATCCTCTGATTACCTCAGGTTAATAGTAAATAGTTGCTTGGGAAATTATGTAGCTAGAAAACCTTCTCAAGCTCTTACACTTGTAGCAATAGCCTTGCCATGTTTTATACAAGTTTGTCCTGTTGTGACCTCCAGTGCCAGAGCCTCCTCAGACAATCTAAAGGACACATCAACTTTACAGATAACAGGTTTTTTGGTTTGGGGGTTTTTGTGGGTTTGGTTTCTTTTTTTCCTTACAGTGTTGTCTAACTTATGAGCAAGGAATCCCATTATCATTGGTCTAGCACATGAGACGGTGCTGGGATACTTTATTTAAAGCTCAGTAGTTCCTAAGGCTAAGTTGAACAGGCATCAGGAGTCCACAGCTGCATTGTGCTTTCTTCACATCCTGACATACCTGTGCTTTTTCTTCCTTCATTGGCTCATGAAGGTGCCATGGCAACTGCCAAATGTACACTTTTCAGGAAAAAGTGCCTGACAATGTTTCCACTGATCTCGCATGTATCCTGTTTTTTAAAAATAAGAACCTTGAAGAGCAGTGACTACATCTCTGTTCTCAAAATTGAAGTGAATGTTGCAGTCTAAAGTTACACTGTGATTATTGTACATGTTACACTAAAATAGCAGCTTGATAGCCTTGCTTAATTCTTTTATAAATTTGCTCAAGCCATGATGCAGGAATTGCTCAGCAAAGTGAACTAATTCTCACAGACTTGTATTAGAAGCCACAATTTCTAAAGGATTTTATTTTTGGATTTGCTCTATCTGTATTGCTTTTGGGAATTGTAGACTGTAAATCCAAGTTTCAGGGCAAATAGTGATGCTTCTGTCACTCAGTGAAATGTTTATTTTATTATCAAAAATGCATGTGCTTTTTTCATTTTGACTGTTTTCATAGACATTTCCTCATAAGTTATATTTCTCCTTAAGATACTACTTTGTCTCTCTAGCCGTGGAAGTTTCTACCCTTCCCTAATCACCAGCTCTTTCTGTCAAGGGCCTCTTTCTCTTAAATTCAGTGTAACTTCTCTACTCAGAGAAGCAGTTAAGCAACCTGATTTCCAGTTTGAACTCCAAGAAAAGAATGTATTGTGGTGAGTGGCAATTCCTATACCAGTCTTCATTTTATGGCAGAATCCATACTTTTATGGTAAATTGACAGGCAATGAGCCCAAAAATGAGCATGCCCAGAGATGCTGCTTTGTTCTGCAGGGGCCACTGAAAGCAGTGCTGGTGCTCTCTGCCTCCCAGTGCACGTGAGAATACAGCTGTCCTGGCTGGGTGAAAACAATGCTGAGGCTGTGAAGTCAAGCACTTGGAAGCTGGCAAACGGCAGAATGGGATTTGCTTTTTTGCTGCTGTAATTCTGAGCTGGGCAGCCTTAGGCCACTTTCTCGAGATGGTGTTTCAATCTGCAGAAAGGTGGTTAGTTCAGCTGCAGGTCATCCTTTCGTACTCACTAATTCCTTGACTCTTTTCCCCCCAGTCCTGGGAGCTGGTGTATTTTGTAGTTTTCCCCGGACAGCCAGCATGCAGAGCCCCAGAGCATGACAGTCGCTGTGCTCTCAGGTTCAGGCTGGTGTTGCCCTTTGAAGATAACAGCAGAAAAGCTCTGCTAGCAGGACAGCACGGGATCAAAGCTCCCGCTCATCTGGTTTGATTTGGCAATATACCTTCAGCCTTTCACTTTAAACTGTTTTGGGGTGGGACTGATGATCAAATCTGTCTTCAGGTCTGTTGTCAAACCTGATTTTTGCTGAAAAAGTCCAACACTAGAAGTGTGCGATGGGGCATTTCAGTCTTCAGCACTGGAACTCAGGGTTGAGGCAGAGATGTTATGTTAGAAGTTATTGACAGAACTGAACTTTGTGTACAAGAACTGAGAGGATGTTTTCAGCTGATTAAATGTTAGTTGGTGGTGAAAAAAAGAAGATGATTACACTATAAAGATAACTTCTGTTGGTAATTTCTAGGGTAACCTCAGATCATTTAGTCAAAGCTGGACCTGTATTTTCCATGGTCATGCTTAAGACAACACAAGTTTCATTTTCATACGTGTCAAACTCGTATGATGAATAACAATATAAGACTATATCCCTGCCTTCTGTGAATATTTCTTTCTGAAAGCAATGAACTTCCAGACATGGGACGCCTTTGGTTGGCTGAAAAAATTGTCTTATTCCAGAGAAGTGATTTGTATGAAACCAAAATGTATTATGAACAAAGCAGGTAACATTAAAAAAGGATCTTTTGTTTGAGAGTTATATTTCTCATAAAAGACAGTTTAATTTTTGCAGCATGCTGCATCCCCATTGGAAATGGCAATTCCATTTCTGTATGTGTTGGTTCAGACATGCCATTTAAAGATTTGGTGCTTCTCTTTTCAATGAAAAGTAGCTATAAAATTAATAACATTCTTGTGTATGCCACATATCTGCATGTCTGTTCACTGTGTCACTGAACAGGCCACAAAGCTTTGAGACAGCATCTTGAAACTAAAAAAAAATCTGCTTCCTCCTCCCTCTGGTTTCAGCAAGCTTGACAGCTACAGTATATTTGAGCAAGGCAAAGTGATTAATTTCTTTTAGATCCTGGTTCTTTTCCTCATTTCTTGTAGTGTTTACCTTTCTTGTTTTGGCATTCTTTTAAGCATAGAGCCTGTAACTGCTCTCAAAAATACATTCCTCTGTCCATCGAAACAAAACTGAATGTGCCCTGTTCACTTGTTCAAAACTGAAATGCTTTATACTTCCGAAAACACCTCATTTTCCAGTGATTTGTATTATGTAAAATATACTATTTGGAGAGGCTTTTTAAAAGAGCTTCATGAAATTTAAAATCATGTTTAAAGGCTTAGGAATTTGGTTTGTTTAGAAGCTGGTGCTCAAACAAACACAACCCAGCAGTGCATTTGGGGTTTGTGTGCTGTCCGCGACAGCTTCTCTTCCAGCCCCGCTTTTTGAGCTTTTATATTCTTCGTGGTCTGAACTGCCACCCTGCTGAATTAGCTCATGCACTTAAAATTTGGTCATATTTTGACGCTGGTGATGTCAAATGCTGCCACTTCTCTTGAAACAAGCCATGCTGGGGTAAGTGACTTGGGTTAGGTTGGTGTGGAATGTGTGCCTTGGCTCCTGAAGAAATACCAGTTAATTTCTTGGTTCGTACTGAGTTTCACTGCACTGGAAGATCTCCTCATCATGTGTGTGGACTTGCTCTATCTTTGTTGTTTTAACTAAAGCAATTGCTTTAATGTGCTGTGTTGTAGCCGTGACTCCAGCCCTGCTCCATGCATGCTCGCCATATGTGTAAACAGTTTGCTGATTTTAGTGGTATGACCTGCTGGCCTCTGCCTGTGTAAACAAATGAAGGCCAAAGTTCAGAGAGATCAGAGGGGAAACTTTAAACATCCTGCAAAATCTGCAGTCCATTAAGTGTAGGTTAGTATTTGGTTACAGCCAATCCTTTTGTACTTCTCAGTAATTTGTTCATGGCACATTTGGGAAAGGAGGGATGGCTTCACCTGGGGTTTGGGCTTGCACTGAGAAATCCGCTTCAGTGGTGTTTTCTTAACTTGGGAAGGGAATGCTAGCACATGCTTCACCTCTCATTTAGATTGCGATTTGAAAATGAAAGTTGTGGGGGCTTTAGTGAGCAAAGGATGAACTGGTATCATGAGAGACCTGTGACCCACAGGCAACAGAATGAAATGTGTGGGCAGGGAGGAGGAAAAGCAAGAAGTAAAGGGAGAAGTGGCAGCAAGATCGAGGAAGATGTACTTAAAAGAGCAAATGTGAAGAAGGTACCAGTGCTTACAAGGAAGAGATGAGGCAGACAAGTCTGGAAAGAGGGTTAAAAAAAAAAAAAAGGTGCTGAGATTTTGACAGAAGGAAATAAGCCTTGATGTAGTAAGCCAAGTAGCACATGGAAAAGAAAGGTCAGGACTATCCAAACTCCTGAACGACCAAACATCCCTCCTGTACTTTCATCACCAGTTTTTTGGCAGGAGCTCTGATTCCAACCCCCAGCTGTATGGTAGGGAGTGAAAATTCACCTGGCTCCTCCTGGTGTTCAGCACAGCCGTGCTGAGCCTTCCTGGCCACTTCTTGTAACTGCTTGTTTTTGTAAATCAAACTAAGAGCCTGTGTAAGTCAAAGAACCTGACAAATGTTCCCTGGTTTTAGTATGAACTTTATAGGAATCACTGTGATGCCCCAGACATCTCCCAGGAGTTTTTGTCATTTTTGTCTTTACAACTGGAGTTTTCAATTTGAGTAGAAATGAGTGAACTGTTAATATTTCTCAGTCTGAGGGGCTGAATTAACCCTGCATATTTTGAGTGAAATAATCTTAATTTCTGATGGACTCTTATAAGTGTTTTTAATTCTTTTTTTTTCTCAGTTTTCTGAACTTACTGTAAATTTAAATCTGTTACTTCTATGTAATAGATCTTGTGTCCTCTAAAATAATTTGCTAAACTTCCAGGTATAACCCACAATCAGGAAGATGTTCAAGGCTTTTATAATTTCATTTCAAGAATTAAGCAGAAACTAAATAGTCTGTGATGCAGATGTTTTCAGAATCCTGCATGTAGCTTGATGTACTTGAGATATTGGAGTTCCAACCTTCTAGCATCATCCCCAGCAACATTTCTGATAGGAAACTCTGATAACATTTCTGAAATGCAATGCTGATAACTATGCAGCATCTATATGCAAGCAGCAACTTCCTGAAAATGTGATTTTTTTTTCCTAAATCATTATGCAGAAGAAGTTCCAGGATTCCTCTGGCCCATTTTTCCCAAACACCTTTAATACGTAATGCATACATAAGGCTATAATCCTAAAATGTTGATGAAAATGAGTTTTTCTTTAAAACAGAGCAGAGCTGGAACAAATCAGACTGTTTGGACTTTGTACCAAAGGCGGTGATGCTTTCAGCAGCTTCCCTGGCCACAGAGCAGCAGTTCCGTGCTCTGCTTTTCGCCCCCGTGCTGCTGCTGTGGCTCTCGATGGGGCTGCACACACGAGTGGTTCATGGAGACAGCTCTGCGGAGAAGGAGCTGAGGAGGAACTGGCCAGAACTGACAGCTTCCAGAAGAAGAGCCCTGGGCAGGGGTGTCTGTGCAGGAGAGGCCTCCCTGGCAGGCTGTGGCTGCTGGCGTTAGAGGTTCTCTATCAGGGGGAAGCAGGAGGAGCCGGTGCACTGTTGTGGTGGATGGGTTTCTCAGCAACCCACGGGAAAGTGCTGATCAACAAATCCCACAGCTCCCAGGAACTTCTCATCAGCTGGAACCACCATCTGCTTTCTGTTCCCCAGGTTTCTGTGCTGAGAGAAACTTCCTTAAAATGGAAATACCAATTGTGTATGAAATGTGAGCATAAAATCTGAGGGTCATTCTTACCGTGGTACACTAAATCACTTATTCCCCATTATTGTGAATTACTGTAATTTTGGTTTAACAGAAATTCACTCTAAGTCACTTACTTGCTTTATAAGACATCTTAACAAAATGTTTCAGTAGGCATCTTAAGTTAAATAGGGAAAAGGTTTGCTTTCCTAGGTCGGACATAACAAAATATTTTGTAGAATTATTTATTTTTCTATCGCTGACAATTCCTTGCAATAACACGTCATTGTTCACTATTTTTCTCTGTTGTGTGTGTAGTCACCCTTATAGGTAGGATAAGCTGTAGACCCAAAACCCCATCAATTTTAGCATCTTCTAGTTATGTTCTCTACTCAGTATACAAATGCTTTTGCAGTGGTAATTTTAAAAAAAGGCATTAGGCTTTTAAACTAGAGTTTTTGGCTAACTCTGCATAATGAGTTTTTCAAGCAATGCATGAAAGGTGGTGTTTGGTGAGAGCTGCTCTTGGAGCAGGTGAAAATGAAAATTCTGTGTTCTCTCTGCTTGGAAAGTTGCTCAGTACTAAGAAAAGAAGAAAACCACATTTATATAACCAATACAAGAATGCACAATAAGTGTAAAAAAACCTTTGGTTTTCATGCTTTTAGGATATTAAGATTTTGAGCCAAAAAGGCAGATGGTAAATCCATTTCCCAATGCTAATCTGACAGTAATGTTCTGATTCTCTGTAGAGCTCAGTAAGGCTGTGTGCTTCTCCGAAATCTAGCAGCTTCTGGGAAATGGTATCTTCTTGTACATGAAATCTTCTCTGCTTTAGCTAGAGATGGAGGGGTGTCTCCTTTTACTGAGCAGGTGGGCAGTACTGTTTCTGTAGTTTCTCTGCAGGGAGTATTATAAAATGTTGGTTTTCATGAGCTGAGGAAGAAGAGTGCTTTGGTGTCCTTCTCTGAGTGGCTGTAAACTGTGTTTTACTCATTCTTTCGTTCCTTTAATCTGCAAATGATACTGTCTCTATTTGTACAGATTTGAAAAATGGGCTGTGTTCAGCTGATTCTGCCAGTTGTTTTGTAAAAGCAGTGTTTTAAAGTAGTCTTTTGAGATAAAATGTGATAAATGACCTTTGAAGAAATTGGGGTAAATCTAGTGAGTCATACAAACACAATTGTGCAAAGCTGTCTAGATATGTCTTGAACACAACTAAATTTGACTTGATCCCCTGAATAAACTCTCTAAAATTCTTGTGTTTTTAAAAAAGAAAGATTTTCTTTGGTTGTCAAGAAGTCATTAGTTTTGTTTAATGAGGAAAATCATGATAAAGCTGATTCAATTGTAGAGCACTCCTTTAACCTTGCAGAATAAGAGGCTGCCAGAGATGGATTTTCAGGTGGTAGATGGGGGAGGTACTCACTAAAGGCCCTTCTGGATCTTCTGGCTGCCAGTGTTTAGAAGGACCTGTTTTGCTTCTCTCTGTGAAAGTTGGTCTCAGTCAGAGGGTTTTGTAGGAGCTGTTTGACTTGGTTTGACAGCTTGTTATTCTGTTCTACCTGGAGTGCAGTAAATGGGTAGTCCTTTTCACAGAAGGGCTGGTGTTCTGTATTATATGACACTTCCAAAGAATGAAGGGTTCTGGATTAAGCAGCATTAGACCTGTAGTTTTTCTAGATCTTTATCTGTTTTTTAGGAGATAACTTCCACATTTGGCTGCATTATAATTTTACAAGTAAGTTTCTGCAGGCAAAGCCAAACTACCCATGTCCCAAATGGGCCATCCAAGATGAATTTATGAATATATTTGAGATATGTTTATATCTCATTCCTATCAGTTTTAAGGCCATTCTTGAAATTCTTATGGAACACATTCAGCTATTTTTGGAAAAGTGAAACCAAATCCTTTATTAAGCACATGACTGTGAGGTACAGACAGCAGTCTCCAAAGATGCTGCCACTCTTTTTGCCAGGTAACTAGCAGGGTATTCAGTGCCTCCCAGGGCACTTCTGCCAGTGGTCTCCAGTGGGTTCCTGCCTCTTGGGGAAAACAAACAAAATGAAGTAAATGATTTCTGGTTTTAATTAGGCTGGCAACGATGCCTGCCCTGAAGTGCATTAGAAAACGCAGTCATTAAGTGTAGTGTCCCTGCAGGCATTTCCTGCCTGTGCCTTGGGAGCTGCTCGTGACCTGCGATTTGTGGGAGTGCAGCATCTCCTTTGCTTGTTTTGCAGTGGTGACTGCAGCCCTTAACTTGGCCTTTTGTGTTCAGGCTACAGAAAGTGCCACAATTGCTCCTGCTGATACCTCACACCTACTTGGGCAGTGCATTTCCTTTTATCTAGATGTTCCAGTTGAGAAATCACATATATTTTCAATTATCTACTCAACATTACGTACAATAAATTCCGTTACAGAGGGCTCCTGGTCTAGTTTGTGCTTCCCATTGATCCAGGCTGGAGATCTAGTGTTCAGATAAAGATGAAACAAAAAATTTAATGAGAATTTGGACTTTTGATATTATAAACTAAAATAAAGAATAGGATGATTAGACAGGTGAATATAGATGATAATTATTTAATGGAAAGAAGTGTAATGCTTTGTAGTTCTCTGAAGATGGTAAATGTGTAAGGGCAGTCCAGTAAGTTTTGAAATTTCTGATACTGGAGAGAACCTGATGAAAGAATCCCTTCTGAGAAACTTGCATGTTGTTTCAAGTTGGGCAGTTCTTTTGTAAACCTTTTTTAAAAGCAGGCAATAAAAGATGGAAGCAAATGGTCAGGTTCTATGTTGGGAGGAGATTATTACTAGGATCCTTGCTGGGATCTACTCTGCTCAGTATTTTAACAGTGAACTGGAAAATAAGGTGAGGTAATTTACACACAATCTTTTAAGGTAGATGAATCTAAATTGAGCTCTAAGCAGAGTCCTGCAGTAATTAACTTGACAGTAAAGTAGAAGGTTGAAGTTTGGTGATGTTGTGTGCCCAGTAGCGTGTAGCAGAGGATGGCGTGAGGGGAGCAAATCTGCCTCTCTGTGGTGTGTGAGGAGTTCTGTGCACAATCAACTGTTGCCACCTGGAAAGAGATCCTGGAGTCAGTGTACATAACGTGATGAAAATGTCACAATGAGTGGCCCACAGGGGGAATGGGATGTGGTGAACTGGGCAGGGAGCCGGGTGATCTTGTGGCCAGCCTGTGCCTTGAGTATTGTGTGCTCTTGTTGTCCATACCTGCCCTCCCCTACCCCTTCTCCCAGCTGTAGAATCATGCCAATAAATACTAAATGAAAGAAATACTAAAAATTACTAGGCTGAATTAGGGGAAAATATGACTTCTGCACAAGGAAAGAATAAATAAAGCTGGATCTGACCAACAGTCCCCCTCGATCTGTATCCAGTCCCCAACAGCAGCAGTTAGTAGCCGCCTAAGGGACAGGGTGGGAACTGGGTGAGCTTAGACACAGAGTGATCCCTTTCTTTCCCTGATTCCTCTGCAGCTTTACTTCATTTGGGTGATCCCTTAGCCTCTAATCATCTGGATTTCGTACTTAGCCACATGTATATGTGTTTAGTAACCCTTAATAGTTAGTTTCCTAAACTTCTGGTCTCCTTTTGTGGAGCTGTGTAAGCTTTTTGCATCCAGAGCATGCTGTGGCAGCTTACATATGTGTTATGTGACAAAACACCTCCCTTGGTTTGTTTTGGCTTAACTCTTCAGCCTGAAAAAGAAATAACTGCAGAGAATATTAAAAAAATGTCTGTGCATTCATAAATGGCACAGAAAAAGTGACTGTGGAAGGTTCTGTGTCAAAATCTGATGACTGAGGTGTTCCAGTGAAATACCAGGTGCCTTATTTAAAAAAAACCACCTTTTTTGAAGAAATCAATCCTATAAATTATTGCAGTAAGATTATGGGAAAATCAAAAGGATAAATCAAAAGGCTTGAAAAGGTATTTATAAAGGATCTACTGGTATTGGTTGAATGTGGCAGTCCAGTTACATCCTTCAGCATGGGAAACAAAATAGTACCAGGTAAGCTGTCATAAAATTTTCTGCTCATAAAAAAAACCCTTGAAATTTTATATGGTGCTTCCTTGTATATTAAAATAAATACAAGATTTAGCTGTATGTTTTTTAAAATGCCGACAGGTAACAGAAGTGAATCTGTGATATGTACATTCTGTGATCTCTGACAGGAGAGACAGGATAACTTGATATTTAGTAAAATGTCAGGTATTTCTGAAGAGCACTAAAGCTGCTACAGGAGTTGCAGCAGGGATTGCGGGTTTGTCTGGTCATGTAAGGTGAATTTAATTTCCACTTCACCTCAATGAATAAGATGAAAATAAAATATGGAAATACTACTGCTAGAATTATTTGATATTATGTTTCTCACATGTGTTTTCCATTACCAAGTAAATGCTTAAAATAGTTCCAGGAGACTGAAAACAAGTTTTTGTCAGACACAGTTTATAAAATAGTTTCAACCACTTAAAATGGAAACAGCTTAAAATGGATTATTATAGGTAAGCCTAAAAACTGCCCTCAATAAAGATTAGACCATGGCAGAATTCCTGCTGTTGCTTGGTAGTGAAGTTAACTCTACCTTTATTCTTGAGCTGAATATGGGCATCTGTTCATATTTAGGTAACCTTTAGACCTGACAGGAAGCTGTGCATGTTGTTTGCAGGTATCCTTATGGTTACTCACCAGTTATGCATTCAGAACCGGTCATCACAAACACACTGTAAATGTAAAACCTCCCCTGATGAGGGAGGGCAGCAATTCCTTCCCCTTCTCTCTCACTGTAGAAAGTAGGTGCAGCCTAACATGTGAAGAGGGAAAATGTTCTGTTTAGATTGAAGTACCTTATGAGGCCTGAACTAAAAATCCAGCTGTTAATTCAAACCCAGCTCTAGTGCTTCAACATAGCAAGGGAAGCAAATGCTGCCTCCTGACTAAGTTTAGATTGACTTCATCAGACACAACTTTATAAGAGTTGTGTTGGCACTGGTCAAATAGCTCGTACAGTATCTGAAATAGGAGTTGTATTCATGTATCCTCAAAGTGGCTCACTTTAGGTGAGTTTTTTCTGACTTAAAGCAAATCTGCCCTTTCCAGTCTGCTCACACTGTGTACACGTAGATTGATTCCTTTTAAAGATGGTGTATTTATACCCTAAATGTTTGGTGACTGACAGTCTGCCCTGCCTTGTTTCTGCTTACAGCTGGAGATTGGTGTTCATGATATATCCTTAAAGCATCTTTCAGCACGGGGCAAAAGCTGCCTTTTGCCTCACACCCTTGCAGTGCTGTCACTCCTAAGTGTTGGTGCAAGTTGGCTCTCAGTGGTCTCAGGGGCTGAGGATCGTAATTGTCACTGAATCTGAGGCAGTGAAGCATCAGGACATCCTTCTGGCAGTCAGTGAAGCTGGTGTGACTCTGTTGGAAATCCTCACCTCCCCCAAAGCACGGCCAACAAATACATCACTGAAATAGTGTCCCAGTGGAGCTGTCTATTAGCAACACTTTGCTATCTGTAAAATATGGATAAGAAAAAAAGAAAAACCATTTGTTTTTAACTTATCTCTTTTTTAACCCTGAGAAGTTTATTGGAAAAGATATTGAGTTTTTAGAAAAATTAGTTACGGATACCTTGAATCCCTGAACCAGCTGGGAGTAGTTCATTTGCAGATTGACTTATCTGCCAGCAGCCCTAATCTATTTGACATCCATTGATCCAGTCCATTAAAGAAGGTCACTTTCTTGTTATTGCCTGAATTGGAGCTTAAATTCCAAACTGCCCAACTTTGGCAAGGTCTTGCATTAGGCAGTGAAGTCTTCTCCCAGCTCAGAATTGACACCACCACCCCCTGCCTTGTTTCTTCCACATTCTGTCCTTCAATAGCCCCAGATGTTCAACAAGCTTATCTTTTCAGCAAACCTCCTGGGCCTGTTTATTGTCAGACTGTTGCACTGCAGTGTCGGGGAGGTCAGCAGTTGACCTATTAAAAAAAAAAAAGGTAGCTGATTTCAGAGGAAAATTAAATGCCTGAAGTGACATGTGAAATCAGTGTGTGTTTTAATGTTTAATTCTGTGTGAGGGAGTGAATGCATGAGGGATGGTTTGTTGTTGGCACCTAGTGATAAGTTCTTGAAATAAAAAAGAAAAAAGACTAAACAGTGGATTTAATTAATTGAGCAGGAGAATTTGGTTGGTTGTTTTAAATTCAGTGTGTTTCCCTGCAGAGGTTGTGTGTTGCTGGGGCAGGGATGCAGTGGGTCACCCCCTCAGCTGCTGGGGTTGTGCTGCTGCTGCTCCTGCTGCCACAGCAGCGGGCCAGTGTTAGGGGAGAACTGGAGCAGCTCCTGTGCCCTCCTGACCATTTCACTTTTGGCTCAGGTTTGCAGGGTGCTACACAGGCCACTATGGCAAGGCAAATTCAGCTTGGTACCTTGTTCACCCTTCTGGCTTTTCCATTCTTCACTTAAACCCAGAGTGTAGCATTAAGATCTCTTTTGGAGCTGAGTGTGTGTCCTTCTAAAGGAGTTACCTGAGCTCTGTATCTTTTCTACTTTATTATTTTTGTGTCTCTTTTTTCCCAAGTATTATTTATTATGCAGTGTAACTTGACAGTGTGGTTTGTGCAATCCTCCTCTACAGTCCCTGCTGCTGTTTTACTGAGAGAAAGTGAGCTCTTCAAAAACAAGTGTAACAGTGCTGTGATGTCAGGGCCTTGAAACACTTCATGTTCTTTCTCGATATTAAGGTCCCAATAAAGTGCCAAAAATATCCAGGAAGGGAATTGATAACATATTGTGCACATCACACAAGGGACATGGCTGTGAAAACATTGATTTCCTTTTAATGTTGATATTTTGTGTTCATTGTCTGGGTGCAGTTGAAAAAAATGGTGATCTGCCCCTTTTTTCCCCCCTCTTTCTCCCCGCCCTGTACTGTGTGTACTTGAGGTCACTTTTGGTGTTCTGGCCATAGTTTGGTTTTTCATCCTTTGCAAGCATCGAATTTGCTTTCCCTTGGGAAAGTGAAAATATTGGAAGTAAGCAAACTTGGACTGCAGTCACAAGATAAGAAGGGACTTAAAGGGTCAGTGTTGTCCAATGACATTTAATACTTGACTAGATTGCTCCCAGAGCACAGGAGCTAAGTTTAGATACTGGAGCTGTGTTAAATATACTGAGTTAAGCTTCAAGAAAAGCATGTAAAACTACATAGCATAATTCTTTGTGTTATTTATAAAGCTCATGTTCTCAAGAATCTGGGAGAGTAATGTGTATTTTAATGAAACTGTAATAAATCCTGGACTGAAAAGAAGGGAGGGTAACTTCATAGTATGGTCACTTCAGGCTATAGGATAATTTTGAGGATAGTCTTATTAAGTATGTTTTCATTAAGAAAATTATTTGAGCTTCGTATTGGGATTGACTCCCATTTACATAGACATCAGCATACTTAAAAAATAAGAAACATGAAAAATGGACAGAAGAGGCTCTTGTATAAGAACCAGTTTTATCAGATGCTTTTTCTTCTGCCTCTTTATTTTTGAAGCATTTGTTTGTTGCATAAGCTCTCAGTGCAAATTTTTATTTGCTATTAAAATCTATTACAAAGCCCTTTTGACTGGAGTAATACTGTATTAGAAATACAGGCTCTATTATTACGACATGTCCTGCTTGACATTGCTTTATTACAAAGGAACTTTCTGTGGAGGAACTGGTTGTCTGTCTTGCTTTAGGTAGCTGTGATTACTGCAGCGTTAACGTGGCCATGTGCTCCTAGAAAGTTCATAAGGCAAGGCAAAAAGCCTGGCACTTCTTGAGCTAAAGAGCTTGTGTTGGGATGAGGCCAAGCTAAACACCTCCAGGTTTATGGTTTGCATCTCTCTTCAGCTGTTGGGGCTCCCTGGGATTTGTCCCATTGCTCAGGGGCTGCCTGCAGGCACTATGGATCCTATTATCCTGTAGAACAAATACATGCAGTGCATCTGGGGAGAAATAAAATTCCTATTCTTTGACCTTTTTAAGAGAAATTTTACTACATCTGCCTTGACAAACAGTTCCTGTAGGTGCATGATTCCTGTTTTCCATGAGGGGAAGTGTTGAGAAATATGTGGGTGAATCCACACATTTTTCCATTGCTGTTTAAATGTGTACTTCAATGTTAGATTTTAAAAGTATGGGCAAACCAACCATAAATCCTTATTAGAACTTACTGAAGCTGTTGAAATGTGTATTTTTCTTGAAATCACACTCAGGCCTTGTTTGCTGCTTTGGTTTTTGTTTAAAAGAGTTCTGAGAAGATTTTTTTTTCAGAAAACTCCGCCTCAAATCCCATATCAGATTCTCCTCTCCCTCTCCATACACCTACATATTTTTATAGGTATAAATAATAACCATAACATTCTTGGTGTGAATAAGCCTCTTCTGTCTTAGTCCATCAGAGAGGAGGTTGCCCTCTGTACTCAGCTGTCGCTGCCTTGCTCCCCTCCCTGCATGGTTCAGTGCTCCTCGCTGAATGCTCCTCCAGCCAGAAACCACATCATGCTCTAGGAGTTGGTATTCAAGGAAAAAATTATGAGAAAGAGCCCTTTGAGTTCGCATGTGCAGGGCCCAGCAGGATCTGCTGGTTAGAAGGAAAATATGAAGTAGAAGTTGTGTGTTTTAAGGGTGGGGGTCATTTGTTATCCTTTGGAACACTTTATCGGGATATGCAGTAAACTGCCCAGTTGCATGGCTCTTTAAGTTCAGCTACCTCAATGCAACTGCTAATTTTGCTTACTGAATCAGATGGGGGAGTTGCAGGGTGATCTTGTAGCTGTGCAGGGTTAAAGTTGGGTGATTTTGGCTCTTTTGGATGAAGAGGATCTGCTGAGATTCATTCAGTCCCAGTGGAGCAAATTCTGCCTTGACTTTCTCTGCTGCAGCCAGGGCATCTCCACTCCTGATTTTTCCATGGGAGCACAACTGAGGACCTCTGGAAACGCCCCCGGTGGCCTCTGGAGTCGTTTGTAGCTATGGCAGCCAAGGTGAGTCCCTGTTGCTGCTCAGAGCACGTTTACAGCTGTGACAAGGCACATAATGTGGCCTTTGTGCTCTCCGTTGTGGAAAGGGAAGAGCAGCGCAGGCTGGGGATCCGTCAGTTCCTGGGCACATCGGGGCAGCCGCTCGTCTCTCCCTCCGTATCAGATCTGGAAGTTCGAGGTTTTCAGGAACACATGCAGCAGAGTAACCTTTAATACTGGGTGATGTCCCTGGCCAGCTGGATGAAGCACAAAGGCTGTGACAGATTTTTGGTGTGCACAGCCTCTGAGGCCCTTGAGTCATGCCTGGCTGGCAGCTGCTTCCATGGATCCCCGTGCAGGATGAAGGGCTGGCTTGTGAGATCTGTGCCATGGGGTTCTTGTCCCTTTGTCATTAAAAATCATGTACTTACTAACATTTCTTTCAGCCAGCAGCTAATGGAATTAGGGATATTTTATGTCATCTTTACATCAATAATGCAATATGGGCCACATCAAGAATTGATTTTTTTGGTGTGTGTTTGGGGAAGGAAGCGGAAAGATAATTTAACTCTTGACAGTGAGAGATTTCTTTCTGTAACTGCAGTTTGATGTAGATTCTGGTTTTGTCCTTGAAGTCACATCTAGAAGCAAGGAGACTAATCAGCTGGATTTTGTAATTACTTTGGATAACTCCCTAAATTACAGCCATGCAATAAAATCAATACCCCTGGAGCAAAGCAAGTCGTACTGCAAAGACAGGTTAGTGTGTCAGACTGCCCTGGTTGCATTGCTGCGCTGCAGAGGTTGTAATATCAGTATTTTATTGTGTCTGCAAACTGGGCATTGGTTGGTTTTGTTGGGTTTTTTCCTCCATGGGGTAGCCTGTGAGCAGAATTGTTAATTGTGCTATTTCCACGCCTTCTCTCCTTCAGTCAGAAAAAATCAGCACTTTTTTTGGCTAGTGCTAAGTTTGCTGTGTCCTTTGAGAGGATCAGTGGCATCCTCTAAGCTGCCTCCAGAAAGGAGGAATAACTTGAGCCTGCCTGTGCCTTTGCAGATGGTGAGGAATCGCTGTGACTTAGCAGAAAACATCCAAGGCAGGAGTGTATCCAAAAGGAGATGGCAATTCCATGGGGCAGTAGAGAGCATTGGCAGTGTTTGCCACTTGCAGATAAGCAAGGAATAGACTTCTATAAGCTGCAGGTTCGGTTGACAAAACTTCCCCTGAAGGCTGCCAGGAAGCTTTTAATTCAGCATTGAACATTTCAGAAGTCTGGAGTTTGTATGCATGAGCTGACATACACCTGCTTGGGTTTGTTTACCCTGGCTATTACATATTGAAAAAACAGTATTGATGTGCTTATTTCTAGAATTTGATTTTTTTGTTTGTTTTGCACATTGTAAATATATATTCAGACATTTGTAGCAAATGTATTTGGGGACATGATGTGCAAGAATTGATGTTTTTAACATGTAATTGGTTGTTTTTTAAAGAGAAAAATATTTCAGATGAAGCTTTTGCTTATCTCTATGGTGCTGGAAACTTTCTGTTCAAGATGCAGCATTTCTAGGTAGCAAATACTCCAAAAGTCTTATGGCCATTACTGTTAATTCATAGTTCTAGTGCAGATTATTTGTTTATTTGTTGATGGAAGGATAGCATTCAGGTAGCATTTCCAGATTAATATCTTGCTTTTTTCTTTGTTTTATAGGGTGATAAAGATAAGTGGGATTTCTCTTCCATGTTGTTTTCTAGTGGTTTTTAGTAATTCCTTGACTTTGCAAATGGGGTACTAAGAAATGAGGAAAGCCATTTTGGTGCTGAAAATCCCCCTGCATATATCATTCTTCTCGTAAAATGACTTTTTGGTTGGCTAAATCTTGTGCCTTGGTACAGAAGCTTAGAGGGTCTGTTTTGATTTTTAGACAATGGCTTCAGCCATAAACAAACAAACTTTGCAGCTGGAGAGACATGCAGTCAATGTGTTGGATGCTTGTTGCATAACACAGAATATTGTATTTTATTAAAGATTCTAACTCCATGCTGGGTTACAAACTGCTCCAGGGTTTCCTGGTATTTCTCAAGAAGTTCATACAGGCACTATTTGTGTGTTTGGCCACCCAATGTTCCAGGGCACTGGTGTAGCACAGAATTCAAACTTCAGTGTCTTCAAGTTTGGTTTAGCAAAGGCATTTTGGCTTTTCTCATTATCCAAAGTTCTCATTACCTCAAGCCATGGCTGTGTACTGAGTGCCCCTCCCAGCTCACGGCATCACCTCTATTTACCCGATTTCCAGTGTGTGCCTAAATTCACTGGAAGTCAATAGCATGTAGGCACATGCTTAACTGTACTTGAGGACCTCCTGGTGCCTGGCCAAAATCTGTAGACAGGGCCCAAGGCACCTGTGGCAGGAGCTGGTGACGAGCACATCCTGCTGAGCAGCTGATCCAGCATTACCATGGAGCTCAGGGAGCCTGGCTCTCCGCTTGGTACACCCTGCATTAAGGTAATAGGCTGTGATTATAGACTGACTTAGCCCGTTCGAAAAAAAAACAACCCACAAACTCTTTTCAGCCTTTCATCAAGTATTCTTTTGCTGATGCTGACAGAAATGAGAGCAGGCAGGCTATGAATACACTTACCCTCTTTTAAATTTGTCTGTGGCGACGCAGGCTCACATCCTTGCCCGCTGACACACGGAGCAGACGGGCTCCTTGCCTGCAGCCTTGCTGAGTTGACAGTCTCTGTCACCAGTCTGTGCTATCAGCCCATCATCTGGTCATCCTGTTGTTCTGCTGGCAAATCTGCCCCGTTGAGATAGTTGATGCAAAATGTCAAGTTTTTGTTTCTTCTGACGCTTCGTCTTCCTGCGATGTATTTAAGTTTATGATAATTGATTTTTCATTTATTGCATGCTGTGTAATGTATGTGGCAAGGAGACATGCACTCATGGCACTGGGATATCAGCCTTTGCGAATGCACAGGTACTGGAACTTCGGTGGGTTTACGTGTACTGAAATATTAAAAATTGTATCTATTCTAGGATTATTTTTTATCATTGCACACATGAGTAAAGGCTTGCATTCTAATGTATTTTAAACGCAGAGCAAGGTCTTTGCAATTCACCTCTCCCATGGGCTGTCACTCTGTCTCCATCTTCCTTTGTGTGATTTCAGCTGAAGGGGGAAAAAGGATGAGTCATCCATCAGCTTATTGTAAGACAGTGTAGACAGCTGTAAATATATCCTGTCTGGAGATTGGATTCCAGTAATCAGCACAAAATAACCATTGACATCACACAGGGTAACTCTGAGCTTGTCTCACTCAAAAAAAGGGGGTGGGGGAAAGGGATTAATGGTGCCAAAATAGCAAAGGGCAATGCTCCTTCGTTGTTTGTGGCCTCCACAGACTGCATGGGAAAAATTAACTTGCAGACTTGCTGTGGGCTGGTATCTTAATATGGCTTTCTTTTAAAAAATACTAATATTAAAAATCTAGACACGAGAGTACAGCAGTTTCTGTGCCTGGGGCTAAACTCGTGGCACAGGGAACAGGTACAGCATGGTACATTTCTTAATTATAGACAACTTGGGTTGAAATCTTTAATTTCTCTTGCAGAAATATTTGAGGAGGATGTGGCTAGAATAGGATATGTATTTAATTTTTATTAGCATGGCTTTTGTATACCTGTGGTTCAAGGCTTATGACTTGCACGTCTCCACTTGAAGTCTGAGGTTAAATGGAAGTGAGTGAAGTGAACCAGTTGCCCCTGCATATCTTGTGTTTGTTTATTTGGAGTGCTCAAAGCTACCAAGGCATTAAGGCAAAATGGCTGCTTCCAAAGGCAAATGAGAAACATGGCCAAGAGCTAGGAATAGCATGAAGTCTGGCGTTATTTTCTGTCTGGCTGAGCAACAGCCAGAGAGACGACAAATATCCAGGATAGATTGAGGAAGAGATTGCATTCTCTCAATGTCGCTATGGCCAGCTGCTATTTCCTTCAGGAATAGCATTTTAGCAATCTGAGTCTTTATTAAAGCCCCTTCTTTCTGGAGTTACTAGAGTGATTAGGATCGCTCCATAATAACCCTGGCCAAACCACCAGTTACAATTGATATATTTTATTTTACTTAACATTATGAGTTTCATAGTCTGTTGAATATGTGCACAGTGTAAATGAGGGATTTTGCATTCATTTGAAAAAGGCTAATTTGTAGTGCCTCATACAAATCAACTCTTTATCAAAAAGCTCCAGGGAGCATGCGTACACTTTGTTTTCATGCCCTTCTCAGATGGCTCTGTAGGTTGGAAGCTTCCATGGTACAGACCAGAAGAAGCAGGTCTCTGCCTGGCATATGGAAACGAGATCTAAGAAATAATTCAAACAGTGATGCCTGGATTTCCTGCTTTGAAATGGAAATTGGTTGCAAAACAAAAATGTTGCTTTTAAATGGGTTCTGATAGTCTTGCTAGTGCTGTTGCAGGAGGCAGGAATGAAGTGAAAGATATTGAAATAACTAAAGCACCAAATCCTCTTTTTTCCTTTCAACCTAGCTGTGTGTAGTCCATGTTCAAAGAGCTGTTGCTTCTGTTGGAAACTTCTCAGATTAACATAAAGTGTGTAATTCTGTTAAACCAATGTTTGAAATGTTCACATCAAATGTAGGTGCAGTAGGATCTACGTACATAGGTCTGGAAGTGGGTAGCCTGAAAATCCAGCTTGGCTTGTGGCTCCCCAGGCTCCTGTGCCTTCAGGAGGCCCTGAATTTGGTGTACAAGTGCTGGCATTCCTGAGCCTCTGTGTGTGGCTCAAAATCAGCAGGAAATTGAGGTCCTAGATTGGGGTTTTAAGATGCTTAATGTCCTGGAAATAGTGTCTCTGTGGGAGCATGTATGAGTTAATCAGTGCTATTACATTGTTTGCGGGTTTTTTCTTCTCCTTGTTTCACTCGCAAGTTTTTAGAACCTACTATTATTAATCGTAATTTTAGTTACTTTGGTGAGTCTCTTTGTCCTTGAAGCAGCAGCAGGTGTGCTGTACCTGCCATTGCTGGGGACAGAGTTCCGGTGACAATGCTGCTAATGAAGAGCAGATCTCAAACCAGCCAGAGCAGCAGCCCTTTCTCATACATACAGTACAAATAATGAAAAGTTTCCTCTTCTGATTCAGGACTACTTCTCATGCATCAAAAATTTAAAAGAAGAGGGGGGTGGTGGCTGTGTGTGGTCTGAGGAAAGAGATTCACCAGTTTAATACTGAAAGATGTGCCTTAACTGCTGAATCATCCTCTTAGGGATCCTTTGAACTTTAATGTGGCTGGAGAGAAGTGAACATACTGTTTCTGTGCAGTACAGGAAAAATGTGGTGTCTTCCTCTAAGGGCTTAGTATTTAATGTGAGATTTGTTATTTGCATTTTAAAATTTATTCAGAAGTTTGTAAATAAACAGCTCGGGTTAATTGTTGGAATTAGCATGTGCAAAATGCCTGGTCTTTCCCAGAGGGAATTCTGGATGAGCACTTTGAAGTTTATTCCTTGTGCAGCTCCCTAATTTTTTTCGGATGACTTGAAAGGCTGCCAGCATCTCTGCTGATTCAGAACAAGCTGATAGTGTTCTCTGCAGAGCTCTCTGTGTCTTTGGGAGCTGGTCTGAATGAATTAACACAATGTTACGGGGGAAAAGTCTGGGAAACCAGGGCAGAATCAGTTTTAGAGAGCCTCTCTTTTCATGTAAAATCAAGCAAACCAAAATAGTAGCATATTTCATATACGTGCAATGAAGAGATTTCAGTGGGGTGTGTGGTGAGCGCTATGCTGAGGGAGCTCATGACTGGGTAGAGATCAGGAGCTTGTGTTTGTGTGTGTTTTCTAGGAATTCATGCATCAGTTCAAGCTGCTGGCACAAGTGGTGTGGTGATGTGTGCTTCTTATGGCTGTTGGAATTGGTATTACAGGAATCAATGTTCCTGTGTCAGTGTCTCATTTTGATTTGGAAAATCCCTTGACTTGAATGCTGTATATTATGGAAGATAATGGAGAATATGCAGAAAGTTGCTGTAAACAGTTGTATGCAATATGGGACATCAAATTCTCTTTTATTCTTTTTTCTTTTCTTTCCTGGGATGGGGTGATTGTTTTACAGTATTGTGGTCTACTTTCTGCTTTAAAAACCTGGGGATGAGTTGCAGCCAAGAGCACAGGAGAATTTCTGTGGCTTTGCTTGCTTGTGGTGTAATGCAGGAGGAAACCCTGTGTTCCCTGCTGTCGGTAGATTTTGCAGTAAGTGCTGTGGGCTTGATTAAAGTTAATTCCAGCAGTAATTTCACCAGCTCTGGGCCTGGCATCCCCTCTTCCTTGATGGCATCTTGCCCTTAGTGTTTCCAACCCCTCGATCTTTTGGTTTCAGCTGATGTGCTGTAGGTCTGTGTGTTTGGAATAGTGTTTATATTCTGGCTCTCCAGGTGTGTTGCTATAATCGAGGGCAATTTTTATCTTTTTGTTAACCAAGAAAACAAGTTCAGAAACACACAATTATATCACATGGCAATTTATAAAAGAGAAATTATCAGATTAGGATGGTTTTTTGAACC
Organism: Pardalotus punctatus; assembly: GCA_013400915.1. NCBI lineage: Eukaryota > Metazoa > Chordata > Aves > Passeriformes > Pardalotidae > Pardalotus > Pardalotus punctatus. Next base: position 733,622 of record VZTX01031054.1, on the reverse strand, counting down.
ATATTTCTTTCCACTTTATTTCTCGTTTATTAAAAATCTGATAATGATGCTTTTGCAGGAAGTTTGAGCACAGAAATAAAGTCAGTGAAATGCAAGAGCTGAAGAAGCAGGAGCAGTCTGAGTAGAGAAGCAGTGCTGGCTCCCAGGGAGAGTGGTGTTCCTGGAGACTGGGTCTGCCCTGGCTGGTTGTGACCCGTGGTGATGGAAGCCCATTGGCAGACTGCTGCAGACTGTCGGATTTTTTCCTAAAATCTTTTTGACTAAGAGTATGAGGAGAAGGAATCCAATCCATGCCACACGTGTATGTGTGAATAATGATCCTCAGCAAGACAGTGTCAGGGAATAAATCTGTTTTTTATGAACGAGCACCTGCTGCTCTTCATGGAAGCGATAATCCTGGAGCAGCTGCTGGGCAGGACCAGTGGCATCAGCTCTTGGCCCTGCTTTAGCCCAATGTTTTCAGCCCCGTGTGGGGACTCACTGATCTGCTTTATGATAAACACAGGCAGCCCTTGGATCACGAGAACTGACAAATGGAAAGTCACAGAAGGCTCCTTGTTGCAGCTCCACATTAGTTCCTTTGCCCACTCGAGGAGGCGTCACTGCAGGGCTCAGTCACCCCGCACACTGCCCTAGGCACTGCCTTCTCCTGTCCTTCCAGCCTCCCTGGAGCACAGAAACACCCACAGTGCTTTAAACTGAATAAATGGGTATGTTTCTGGTTCTTGAACCTCATTTTTAGAACATCACAGCATAGAAAATTGATGAATTGTGGCTGTGCTGCTTCTGTTGTGTGTTGAACTGGCACTGATAGAGAGACAGGACTTCAGGAGGTCCTAATTTAACAGGAGCCCTTAAAAACTTATTCTAGACTGGGAATACTGAAGACTGACAATGTAGTCTTTTGGGATCAGTCTTTTCCCATCTTTCTCTGTAATGTCAGCTCAATGGCTGTTTTGTGTGCAGAATGTTTGCATAAAATGAGGGAAAAAGCCAAACTCACAGCATTTTAAGGTCTTGTAAAATCCAGTAGAGGCACAGAGTTGTTTCTGTGTAATTACAGGGGGCATGCTTCTGAAACAAGCCATGTTTTTTCCTATATCTTTCTTTCTTCCCCTTAAAGTGCCTGCCGATGACTTTGTAAAGATGCAACTGCCCTTACAAGGGCTGTGCAACTTCTTGGTAATGCCATTTATGTGAGCTCAGGTGGCTGCTGTATTTCAGTGATTTCATTTGAAAGAATTGGACTGATAAGCCTCAGGTCAGATCCACCATTCCTATATCTGTGCAGAGGTCTGAAACTGTGTGGCTTATGTAAGCAGACATGGGTATTTATAAGCAGAAAATCAGAGGATGCTGCCTCATCATTGACCACTGCTTTTTATAATCAGCCTTTTGTGGAAAGTGCCATGTCCATATGTATGTATGCAAACACACAGAGAGTACAGATGTGTGTGTATGCACGTGCACGCCCTCTCAGCGTCGGTGTCAGAAAACTTCAGGTGCAGCATCAGGCAAGCAGAGTTATCCTGAGTGCTCCCAGAAGAAACTCATGGTTGCCAGAAAAGTCTTCCCTGTTCTGCTGCAGCTCACGTGGAAGCAGTACTTACTAGTAAGAGCTGTGGCTTTCTCAGTTATCTGAAAGTCACAAAGCATGTCATAATTATCTGAAAGAAGAGATTAAAAGTTCCTTTCCCGTTTTCCTTCTCTCCCTAGTATCTCTTCTTTTTCATGTGTTTTGGTGTGTGTCTGTGTATTAAAAATTTTTGAGGGGCAGGGAAGCTTGTGGGGTTTTTAATCCGTTAGAATACTCCTTTAATGCGTTAGAAATCACAATTTTTTATCTATGTCCATCACAGTGGTTTTTGGAAGCTGGGAGGAGGAAAAGACAAGTGCAGCAGCAGTTGCCTGTTAGATGGCTGCAGCCTAAAGTGCACAACTAGCTCTTGAGATGACCAGACATTTTTTCATGCTTCAGCTTCTTCCTGTTTAAAATACAAAAGACGGTTTTAAAAAAATCTTTTTGTTCTGGCTTTTGCTGTTGTTCAAGTATAATTTGTCAAGCTCAAGCAAGCGTGGTAAATCCATATTCAGAGGCTTATCCGGGCCTGCAGTGCAGCAGCAGCAGCACACTGAGCCCTGGGCCCGGGCCAGGTGCTCGGCCAACCCAGATAAGTTGATAAATGTTGATAACGCAGCCTACAGTGGGGCATCTTTCTGCGTTTGTCAAGGTATTAAATATGTTTTTGGCAAAAAACGTAATTACAGTATTTTTAGGTGTGCAATACGTGCTACCAGTTGTATTAATTTTCTTTCCTCATCACTTCAGATTTTCCATTATTCCGCCTTTCACAAGTCCTGATGAACTTCAGTGTTTTCATGACTCGGGATATAACATTCGTTAGTTCTTCAGGACATTTGTCACAGTGTCATTAGCCCCACTGACTGAGGCAATACACTTGGGAATGTACACAGATGGATAACTGTAAGCAATGCTCAGTTTATATCAGCAGAAAATAAAATCAGATTCCTAGCTGAGGCACTGCAGTGCCCCTTACACGGAGCACAGCCTGTCAGGAGCCATCTCTGTCCTGTGCTGCCCAGTGTGGGAGCACCTGGCCTTGACAGGGAGGGCATCCCTTGCTGGACACAGCAAGGCAAGCTGGTGGATGCATCTCCTGATCCTGAGAAGTGACAGAAAGATGAGGCCACATTCACCGAGCCTTTTTTAGGTCGTTGTGGCTGTTTGCCTGCAGAGGATGAGCCTCTGTCAGTCAGCACTGCTGCCGTGAAGCGCAGTGACGTTCTGCTGACTGCAATAGCAGCAGATCGAGCCCCGTCATGTTTGTAACAGCTGAAGCTCCGTTTTCCACCTCGCTTCCCACTCTGGCTGCATCTGGTGAGCATCTGCACGCTCTGTGTTGAAGGCACAACAATGAGACTTCTGTTCCATGGAGTATTTTGGGAGAGGAGGAGGCTGTGTGAAAGTTATCCTGGGGGTAGCAGCTCATCCCGCCGTGTTTCCCATCAGCCTTGGGTTGGTGCTGCTGATGCAGTGATGTGTTGCCTGGTAAGGAAATTTGAGCAACTTTGTCACAACAGAAATTAAACCTTTGTCGAGGAAATAATTCTCTGGATCTGTTTGTGGCCTCCTTAATGAGTGGGAGCTGGGATTTGGGCAAACTGCAGAAGTAGGGCTGCTGAAGTGGAACTTTGCCCGCCTTTCATCTCTCGTAGCTTATGATTCAACTCTGGCTTTTGCATTCAGTTATTTCATTTGGTCTCCTGCTGCAGCCAGGTTTGGAGACACACGCCGATTGAATTATTTAGTAGTAATACATCTGAAGCACTCACATATAAATTTACAGGAATATTAAAGAAGTGAAATGCTATTCTGGGTGGGAAATAACATTTGAGTAGGCGATTCATAATAACATGAGCTCCTAAAACTTTCTCAGATTGAGGGAGGGAAGGCAGTTTGTAAAAACAAACTCTAAATGTCAAGTTTATTGCTCTTGTTGTTAATATTCATATACTATTGATAATGTATCCCATAACTGTGCTATGCAACCAAGTTATTTTTTTCCAGTTAACTAAAAGAGTTTACTGTCTGATCAAAAAGCAGAGCCAAAAAGAAATCATTAAAAGTGTGTGTTTGCTCTCATCCTCTTCCTTAATAACAGAAGCGGCTCAAAGCTGTTTAGGTGGGCAAGTTGGGGGTGTTTTTTTGTTGCTGGTTTTCCCCAGATCTTTCAGTAGACTCTGTCTCTGGATTGCCAGAGGGCCTTTCTGCTGGTCACACTGCTGTCCCTGCCCTGTCTGTGTCCTCATACTTAGTACGAGACTGGGCACAGTCTGTGCCCACCCAACCTCTTCCTAGTCCAGTGCTCAAGTTACAGATTTTATTTCCATACACATCAAAACTTACTCTAATCCAGCTTTTAAGCAGTCACTAAGATTTCTACAGATAAATGTTTTTAACAAAGAACAGATAAATACTGGTTTTACAGTGAAGGCTGAGCAAATTCTACTGAAAGTTAAGAAGGTATGACTGGAGATAAGGTGATAAGCCTGCTTAGTGCTTTCATTCCCTATTTACTGAATGTTAGTAATGTTGTGTTTTCAAAAGGGAAGGCACTGGGCAGCCTGGATGAGGACTGTTTTGCTTGAGCTGGGGTTGCACCCTGCCAGCATGTGGGACCCGGGAGGGGAAAGGAGTGACGGTTCCTTCCTCGAAAGCAGCCCCGTCTGCTCAGCCACAGCAGTGGGACGGGGCCGGACACAAGCCCAGGGGTGACCTCGAGCTCAGCAGGACTCGAGTGGCTGCCAGAAGGAGCAGGAAGCTGATGCACGGCCAAGGTCTGTGTCTCTGAGGCAATGGAAGAAACAGCTTCTCTGTGGATGTGCTGGAGGAATTTGTTCCAACCCAGAAAACGGCAGAGTGGATCAGCAAAAGGCAATCCAGATGACAGGACCTCCCTGCCAGACCGTGGCAGGAGGTTTCTTTACAAATCTTCTAACTTGAGTAGTTTTACCTATGGGATGCAAATTTAATTATTTAACATTTTCTTGTTCTAGTTTGTTCTGATGAAATGAGGTGTTGAAAATGGGTGTTTCTGGAGTGCTTACTTTAAGGTAAAGGTTTTGGGAGACTTTTCCCCACATATTTGCAGACTTGCACATCCTTTTCTGTAGGTCTCCAAATATTAAGGGGCAAGCACATTTTTTAAACTAGAGTGCCGTTCAAAAAGTAACCCTGTCATGTTACCAACCTTCTTGTTTCATATTTAAATCTCTTATTTCCGTGAATAGAGTAACAAGCCAATGAGAATGTATTTGTTCTAAATATTTGAGATCTGTGGAGCTGGTGTATGTGATGAAGCAGTTGGATTCAGCTGGTTATGGTGAATATTACACAAGAGACACCAAGGAAGGTGTTTGACTGAGGTGACACTTGCTAATGAGTTTAAAGCAGAGCTTTGTTATGGGATTTAATGTCTGTATGCTCTGGAGAGGAGGGTGGGATTTCAGAAGGGAAAGTAGGCTGCATGGAGCAATGCAAAGGTCTGTGGTGGTGCTGTAATGAAGTAGTGATTCATCAGTCTGGTGACCTGCAAAAAGGGGGTGTGGGGAAGAAAGCTCTTTGCTGAAATGATGTTTGACAGATAAGTGCTTTTACCATACATCTACAGAATAATAGAAGAATGTTACTGGAAAACTCCACTTTTATAGTCTTAGTTAAACTTTGATTGTGGGAGGTCCGTCTGGAGCAGCCAAGCACGGTGCCCTTCTCTGTCCCCATCTCTAGGTTGGGCACCTGGGGGAACTCTTTCCTGGTTTGCCCTGCCTGCAGAGGAGCTGTCAACAGCAACAAAAAGGATTCTGTGGGGGAAAGTACAGCTAAATCTTTTGTAAACAGCAAAACTGCTGATGCCTCTGTCTTTGTGGCAAGGTTCTGGAAGTTGGAGGCGGGTGGGGCAGTGGGAGCTGAGGTTGGTGCCTGCCCCCAGCTCTGAGCACCCAGGCAGCCTTCAGAGCCAGGGAAGAAGGAAGCTGTTAGGGATAGAAAGATAAACAAACAGAGATATTTGAAGCATTAAATATTTTCTTCACAGTAAGGGATTTGGCTCACAGTTTTTGCTTGTAGAGGAATCAAAAACCCCACTTGGAGTTTATTTGCAGGGCACAGTGAGTGCCATGATTGACTTAGAAAGCAATGAAAAACTGAAGCTTCTTTACTGGCAGCAACATCCCCACCACGGTGGTTCTCATGGCTGTGGGATCAGGCTGTGGGGAGGGCAGGAGGTGGCAGATTATGCCCTGTGGTAGGAATGGGGCAGTGGAGTTGAGAACCAGCTCCTTTGCAATGCTCGTCATTGCTGGGCACAGCTCAACGTGCAGTTGTGTTTCTGTATTTCTGCCTCGAGCTTTGCTGTCACACACCCAGCCGGAGACAGGCAGAATGGACCAGGATGAGCCTCGGGCTGCACAGAAGAGGAGATTCAGACCGTGGAGGAGGGGCACGCGTAGCCAAAGCAGAAAATGGGGGAAGGAGGAAAGAATCAATAGTTCATTAGAGTTGTAGAGTAGAAGAAGGAGAAAAGGGATCAATAGTTCATCTGCTCTGGAGACTCTGCTCGGGAGATGTGGTGGTTAAAACAAGGACGTCATGCAACAGCTCGTATCAGCATATGGGAAAGAATGAAGAAGTAGAAATTTAAGGATAGCCAAGTTGTAAAGCCTGGTTTAGGAGGGGACACCCCCTTGAAGACACCTTGTTGACAAATATGAAATAATTCTTTGAGATTCTTCAGCCTTCCTCCACCAGCACTGTCTGTGGCATGAGCAGCATTCCTCAAAATTCTGCAGTTTTCAATTAGGATTTCAGTGAATGTGAGTTTTGTCTGCAGGATTTAGCGTTGTGGTTTTAATAGTTTTCAGCCCAAGTAAAAAGTAAATACTGTATTGTAACAGACAGATTTCAGACATGGGTGTGAAATTTTCTACCAAATGAGCTCACTTATTTAACACATATGGACAAGAAGTAATACAGTCATGCAGTTTCCATGATTATACTGTAGAGAAATAATAGCTACTGTACTATGAAGGTGTATTTTTAGAAAGAAGGTTGCAAACATGCAGTGTTAGTTTGGACTGGCACTTCATAGTGGATGTAAATAGTTTAAGTGTAAAGGGCTGCTTTTAGTGAAAAGCAGCTTTTTTCTGTGGGTTTATTAATTTCAAGGATTGTGTATTGGCCAGCATTAAGTGCTGATGGTCTCATTAGGGCCCATGAAAACAGCTGTATAAGAGCCACATGCACTGACATCTGATAGTAACACAAGAATTCTTTCTTGCCTTTAGGAATATCAGTTGGCTTAAATATTCCTTTATGTTTACTTGCTGTGCCTGGGGGAGAACAGTCAAGTTCTCCTGTGTGCTCTGCAACAGAAGCTCCTGCAGTGCCTGTGAGAACCAGAAGCAATCCCTTTGCCTACGTGTGGCTCTGTGGGAGATGCAGCAGTTAACCATCTTTTGCTCTCAGATAAAATAATGCAGCTCCCCTTTCTAATGGCTACAAATCATGGGAGCTTCAGATTTCGAGTTCCCTGTAGCCCTCTTAGCTGGGTGTACTCCTGTCCTCCATTCATGAATAATGGATGACCTCACTGGCTTTAGTAAGATACAGTTAATTCTCTTGGCCTTTAAGGGCTTTTCCTCCCCCTGTTATTACTTGGCTGCCATCCTGTTGGAAGGGAATGAATTAACCACAAGACTACAAAAAATGCTGGTGAATTCAGGAGACAATAACGTTTTATCGATAAAGCAGCTCCAGAGTTCAAATTCTTCAGTAGAGATTTGCCTCTCTAGACTTACTAAACATCTCTCTCATGCTGTGGACACAGTCGGTGTACCACCGTTCAGCTAATTTTGCGTGTAAAGCTTTGTGAGATGCAGTGAAAGGCCCTGGGCGTTGCTGGGTGGGCAGGGCAGAGCAGGGAGCTGCACACTCCGGGCAGGATGTGCAGCTGGTCCCACCTGCTCTCCTGGCCTTGGCAGTGAGCGTGGCACCCAGGTGCTGGCACGGTGCCCTTTGCAGTCCTTTTTCTACCTTTGGTACCATTTCTGAAGGTCAGACAACTCTTGGAACACAGATGCGCCCTTCCTAGGGAAGAGAAACCCGCCTTTCTGGATTTGTTTATCCAGATGGAATATCCTTTTGAAAATCTTATTTAAAGCTTAAATCTCTTTTTCTTCTGTTTACCCAGCCCAGCTGTGGGGAGAATTTTGGCGTAGTCTGTTCATTTTAGTGACGTGCTCTCTCCGTGTTGAGTAGGTAAGGCAAAACTTGAGAATGGCAGGGATTGACAGAGCACCTGCTAAAACAGCCTGCTCTTTATAATCTGTAATTCAAATGTTTGTTTTAAAAGGAAATACTTTGGTTGGCAGGCTGTGAAGTGTGTGATGATGGCTGAGTAAGCCTCAGCCTATCTGGGTAGCAGGAGGTAGAACCAGGTCGTGACATATTGTGCTTTTTCTCAAGGCACAGTTTGTCATCTGGTTAACTTGATGCGCTGACCCCTGTAAAGAATAACTGAACCCTAACAAAATGATTTTGAATTCATGACAAGCAGTATCTGGACTGGCAAATCAGGAACATTTAAAGTCTTTTGTAGTATCTAGTGACATTTATATACAGTCCTAAAAAGCTGGCAGTAGGTGAGATTTATTGGCATAACATGCTAACAGCTCAGTGCTGGGTCTTAGTTTTTATTCATTCTAAAATCAAAAAGGGAGGCCACTTACATTGTTTTACGGTACAGGAGAAAAATCTTAGGAAAACAACAGGTGATGGTAAAAGTAATTTAGGCTGACAAAATTGTGTTATTTTCTATGCTTAACTGGTATTTTCTTATAAAAGAGAAGTGGTACTTTAAGATAAGATTTTTTTAAATCCACAGGTGCTGCGTGTTATATGCAGTATTTATCTGGTTTAAATTTTTGCAAGTTCTAACAATTGTTTAATTGGTGCATAAATAACTTACCTGTCTTGTTCTTCTCCCTGACAACGTTTCACTGAATTTTGTAAAGACTAATTACTGTCATCCCCAGTAGAGTTGCTCTTTTACATCAGCAATCATTCACAACTTACTAGGTGCCTGCAGCTACAAATCAGTCATTTAAGCAATCCTGGAAAGTGTTTTATAATTTATTCTTCACATTAAACAGCCCATCTGGTAATGGAAGAAGCTAATAGTTCTAACCATGTTATCAGCTTGAAATCCAGCCATTTCAGAAGCGTTGTGATTCCCAGCGCCCTCAGCCAGGGACACCGCTCTGATGTGCACACGTGCCACTGTGCGTGCAGAGAGGACAGGGGCTTTTCCTCTGCTTTGTCTGCCTAAAAGACTTGCAGGAGGACAGAGGCTGGAGCTCTGATGTGACTACAGGTAGTATGTACAAAATTTAAACCAAAGGCCACGGTTTTGTTCAACCGACCAGGCAATTTCTGAAAGGATTTAAAAGTTCCAGGAAAAAGGTTTATACCTTGAGTCCCACCTTGTTTGAGCTATCCCTCTGTCTGCAACAGGGAGTGACCAGGTTTCACTTGGGAAGCAGTGGCTCATGCATCAGCCCAAGAGTCAGTGGAGCTGGAGCAGGAGTCAGATGTGGCCAGCAGGAAGAGCCACCTGTCCCTGTGCCCCTGCCAGAGGTGCCTGGGAGCTGCCAACCGACACAAACACCACGTGGAGCCTGCTTGGCAGGCACATTTTGCATTGGTCCATGCTAATAGAGGGTGTAGTTTATAGCAGGAGTCAATTTAAAAAATAGAAATAAAAAATTAATGAAAAAGGTGTGTTTTGTTGGGTTCCTCAGCCATCTATTCAAAACCAGTTTATTTTAAATGGCCTTTGAACGGAAGCCAACTAGAAGTTTATTGCAAAAATGCAAAGTAACTTTCCTGTAGGTCCTGTAGGAACCAATATTTCTCTTTAGATTATAGCTGTATATTCGGTGTTTCATTTTCCAGTGCCTGTTGGAGTAATAAGAGGATAGAAAATAAAAATTTTTCCTTATCCCTTTTCCAATTTAACCCAGTGTATTTCTAGATGTTAGGACTGACCTTTTGCTACGCTAATACTTGTTACAAGGGCAAGAAACTCAAACTGCTTGAAGATAAGACTCAATCAGTTAATGAAATGGTGCATATTGCATTATTCACAGTAGCAACACAGTAAACTCAATGACCCTTTTGTTTTATTTTTTTCAAGGCTTTTGTTCATCTGCCTGAAGATTTTGTTGTTCTGGGCTGAACAGTTTTTGCATCTTTCTTCCCACACCCCCCATTCCTATTCTTCACATACCAGACGATAAAACTCCTGTCCTCTGGCTCAGGAGGTTATTCCACAGCTCATTTCTGGTATTCATCTTGGCCCACTTTTGTTTCCCCACTTGTAGGATTTCCTGAGCAGTTGTTCTTCATGCTGAGAGCTGCCACATTTGATTTTTGTCTGCCCCATCATCTCCTCATTACTGCTTACATTTTAACAAGTTCTGTGGTGTGAGTTTTTTTAATCTCCCCTTCTGAGCTAAATTTAGTTGATCTTAAATCAGGCTTAAATGTTGTATTATTGTGTACAAGCATTGGAACATTAGAACTGTACTAATGTAATACAGTCATATACCATATACTACAATTTAATGGTTCTGCACCAGGAAACTGGATTAGGGATTTCATTTTACACCAAATTTGAGAAGTTGAAGGCTGGTTTTTTTTCGTGCTACAAACTGGAAGGAGCTGGAGATATGGCTGAGCTTTGCCTTGGACTCACTCTCCATAATTCACTGCTGAGAGACACTTTGTGTGTCCATCCCCTTGACATGTTTTGCTGCCTGCTTTCAGAACAAGCCATCTGTTACGCTCTCAGTATATTTCACAGTCACTTTTATTCAAATATGCTGAAAGCTGCTTAAGGAAGAGATTTTTTTTCGGACTCTTAAGTCTGACTGCGTAGAATGAGTGATGTGTAGCTTTGCTCTGCAAGACTGAATGGTTTAATAATGGAATTAGGCCGGGCACATCCAAACCTGGAGCGCTCCGATGTCATTCCTGCCTGCGTGAACAGCCACTGTGATTCTTTCCAGCTTGTCATGATAAACCAGACTAAGAGGACAGGATTCATCTTCTGAAAAATGAATTTGACAGGCACTTTCGCTACTAAATGAGCACTGGGAGTTTTGTCAGCAGTACCCAGGCTGGCTCTTGCTGCTGGCAAGTGAGTGACCTCTTCTTGGCTTTTTTGCAGGAACTGCTGGCACTTAGGTGAGCCTTTAAGAGTGCTCCAAATGCAGTCTTGTTTGGTTTTTGTTTTTTTTTTAAAGCTTGATTTGGTGATTGTGCTTCAAAGGCAGGGGTGCTGACAGAGCGATGGAGCTGTTGGTAAATAATTTTGGCCATGGCTGCCGTTGGGTTGTGGAACACTGTCTCCATATCACATCCTTTACAAGCAGCGACTGAGTTTAAGGGAAGGTGAAACTTTCTTTTCGAGTAACCTGCAGTGCATGAAGCTGTGGTGGCTTATCGTTCCTGGCTTTCCTTGCCTGCCCTGCTGCAGGACAGGCAGGCAGGGCACGTGTGCTGCTGGGGGAGAGGGGAGTGGGCTGTTCCTGGGGTTCCCACCTTCCCAAAGCCATCGCTCCCTCCCTCCCTCCATGCAGGACAAGGGGGTTTCACGCTTTGCTCACTGTGGCTCTGTCCCTTCTGTCCCAGCAGGGTGCTGTGTGTGAGCCAAATGAATGGCCTGGGCTAAGCATAGTAAACACTGGAGCTCCTCAAGAGGTGACCAGATGTTACAGTTCATTTATCCAGCTTAGATACTGTAGCATCTCTTCTGGGTTCTTGAAAAATAAAGAAGTATTTAGGTCTCTATCACTCATTTTTATTGGTAACAAGAATGAAACAAGCATGTGATTTAATGCATGAATTTTCTACCTCCCTGTTCCTCCCGAGTGGCACAGCTGGTTTGTTTTCTGAACTCCCCTCTCTGGTATTGTTTTTAACTGAGCACACTTCATTTTGTGGGGGAGGCAGGTGCTCATTCTGTTAATATCTTTATAATTTTCTTCACTGTGTGAAAACTGCTGTGATGGAAGCCAGCCTGGCAGAAAGGTCCCCTCCTTTTAATGACTTGTTTTTTTTCTTTTCTTTCTTAGTAATAGAAACAGGAGAACTTTTGGAAATTGGTCTTTAACGTACATGCTCTGGGAAGGAAATGTTTTTCCCAGTGAGAAAGGTAGACCATGAGGATGAGTTGTCAAATGTTGCTGACAAGATAGAGGTCCACTAAATGGACCTCTCCTGGTGATAAATAATAATGGTGAAGGGATGGTCAGGTGACAGCGTAAGACTGTGGCAGGAGCCAGTCCCAGCTCCTGCTTGGCAGAGTTCAGGCATCCCTCAGCACAGAGCCCGGGACTTCCCTGTGCCAGCAGGAGCCACTGCTTTGAGCTGGAGTGGCCTCTTGGGTGCAGGTGCTGGGTGACAGATCCACCGAGCTCTTGTGTGGTTCTGTGAGGGGGTTGAATTCTGGACCAGGCTGCGGACCTGTTTGAGGTCATCGTGGTAGGAGGTACTTTGTGGTCTTTTATTCACATGGGGGAATTTCTCAGCTCTTCAGGCCCACGTTAAGCACACACAGGATTTCCCAGGACTGCCTGCCAGTTTTTACCATGTCTCATGTCCAGCACATTCCAAGCAAACATTGCAAGACAAACACTGCACCTGGCACAGCCCTTTGAGCTGGATCTTTGCTGCTTCAGCCGTTGGGACAGAGGACACCAACAGGAGCCTCTGCATCTTAATGTTCTCTTACAAGACACTTTTAAGACGCAGCAAAAAGGTGTAACTCGCCTCCAAATTCCAAAGCGGAAGCTCCCCATGGATGTGTCGGGTCTAAGTGCAGCCCAGATGTGTAGTTTTTACATGACTGGGTGCTGCAGTGCAGCTCCAGGAATCCTGCTCCTCTCCCTACGTGCAGCAGAGCTCACTGATCGCAGGAACCCGAGTGGTGTGGCCAGCCTTGTGTAGGAAATGTGTCAGAGTCCTCTGTGACTGCCATACTCTCACATGTGCTGTGGTTTGGTGTTCACAAAGCCTCCAGACTCCAAAAAAACCACGGTGGTAGTTCTTATGGTGTTGAAATAATGATTTTTGTAGAGTTTCAAAGGTTCTGGGTAACCAACCCTGATGTATATTTACACCAGATGTCCATAATCCTAAAGTGATGCAAGATGATAATTTATTTCTCTGGTGTTTTATTAGTTAGATGTATCATTTTAAGTTGATGACACTGTATTTTTTTCTTACTACAGATGTGAGCAGTAACTTTTCAGCGTTCTTTCATTATACATCTAAACAGCAAAGTTAGATAACTCAAAATTTGCTGACAAGCAAATAAAGTATCACTGGACCTGAGTAAACATGGCCCACTCTCTCCCATGCTGTTCATGTTGTTTTCCTGATTTCTTTCACTGCTGACAGGAAATAAAAGTCTGCATCAGATGATTAAATCATCCTTTAGTGGTAAAGAAAACCTGTGCACCAGTTTGATGCCAGGTGAAAGCATTTACGGTCAGTTTGTTGGAGTGTCTGCTGGTTTAAGAACTGCTCCTGTCATAACGCTCAGCTTCAGTGAAAACTTCTGTTAGTAACGCACAGTCTCAGTTGCACTTTATTTATTCATTCCTTTCTACACCATCTTTCTATAAATACTTTGAAAGCATTTTATTGCCTTATTTTTAGCCTACAGTGATCTTGCTGGAATAAAAGATTCGATGAGGAGATTGGCCTGCTAGTGTACATTCCTTTATTAACAAAATTGGTGTGTAGGAGAAGCTCCTGCAGGGAAAAACGTACCTGCTGCTGTGTACCAGAGCTGCAGCACTTTGAAAGGTGCTGCCTGTTGCCTGACCACAGGTCAGATGCTCTTACTCGACTTAAAAAAAATATTTTGCAGTTATTTAACAAATCATTTTGGAGCTCATAAAAGTGAACTGTTCTTTGCAGAGTGTTTTGATGCCTTTCCCAACGCTTTCTTGAACCCTTGCAGTATTTATTCTGTGTCAGGTGTAGCAGGTTTCCATAATAAGGGCAGGTTAACTTCCTCTCTCTATGGCTGTTAATCCATGTAACATGTAATTAACGTAGAAAAAGCAATATATAATTTGTTTATGCAGATGGACCATGCTATTTTATTTTAAAGAGTCTAGTAAAACTTGATGGTTTACCACTTAGAAACATTCTTAAGCATTCAGAGTCCCTGGTATTTCCCCAGAGTGATTTATAATACAGCAAGAAATGGAAAGCTTAAGGGAAAGGAGGAGGGTTTGGATGGGAACACTTAAAATTTCTTGGCAGATGTTTACTGCTAGGGAAGCTTAGGATTTTTTCTCTTTGCTTCTGGGAGTGAGAGATTTCAAGGGGGAAATGTCAGATCTGGGTTCCTGAGAATGTTTTCTGAAGGCAGGCTCCGGGAGCAGCCTCGTTGACATCGCAGACCACATCCCTGGAAGGTGTAGCCGGGGCTCCTCACCCGGAGGCGGCTGGGGCTTTGGGGAAGGAGCCCCAGCTGTCTGAGCTGTGTGGCTGCCCCTGCTGCCTGCCTGGGGCTCCCTGCACTGCCCACAGCTCACAGGGGAGCAGTGAGGAACAGCCTTTTTCTCCTTGGAGTCGCAGAGGTGCAACTAGAAATTTAAATTATTGTTTCTGAAACCCAGGGGTAAAGACTTGCGTAAGATTTAAACTGTTCTGGCATTTCGTGAGCAGTGCTGTTTTGCTATTATCAGATGCACTTCAGGGTTGTGAAGTGATGTCTGAAATTCTCACAAATGGTAAATGCAGAGCATCATGATATTTATTACATTAAAAACAAAATCCAACAAACAAATGAATTTCCAGCACCGTGCATTGCTTGTGACACTTGGGGGAATAAGCATTATTTAAATTTCAGATAACAGTTCTTAGTTTTACATTCTTCTGAGCAGAGCTTCCCAAAAACCTGGCTGACTGCCTCCAGTAGGCAGAGTTTTACTGAGGCTCTGCAGGGTTAAGATCGTACCCCATGTTAGATCTGCAGAGCACAGCTTGCACAGAGAAGTCCTCAAAGGAGTTGGAGGCTTCAGAGAGCTGCTGATTTGCTTACTTTTTGCTTTCTTTGTCATTCTTTCAACTCCCCTGCTTTGTGGGCTCTAGATTACCTTGTGCATGCAAATATAATTAGTTTAAATGTCAATACTAAAGTTTTAGTAACGGGTTTGAAGTTTATTGTGGACGTGTTCCATCTGTGTGGCAGTGGGTTTAGCTGTATATTAGCAGTGTATTTGCTGTAATACTTGTATGGCTGATGGACCATACTGCCCAGGAGGTGTGTTTTGGGAAAACAGGAAAGCCAAAGCACGGCAGGAGTCATCGTGGTTACCTGTCAGCCAAAAATAACGTTGGCTTGTCCTCTCTGCATGGTGATGTTTGCCTTCATTTTCTCTGCAGTTCAGCTCTGGCTTGGATAGGCAGTGGAAGAGAAATGCCAAACCCCAGAACTGTGACTCTGAAATGTGTTTTCAGGAAGGAAACAGGCAGTAGCTGTTTAGAACAGCACTGAAATTGCAGTGTCTGTAGGGAGCCATCAGCACCTGAGGGGTCACTGGGAATTTAGGGGAAGACAGAAATTCATGTAGGCTTGCTCCAAAGTCCTTTTCCTCTAAATATTTTGTTACTACTGATAAATCCCTTCCCATTCCTCTCCCTTTCCCTTCTGGTGCATTTGTCCTAAGAGGAACCACAAGTCCTGGGCATGGTTGGAATTGTGGTGGGGAGTGGCACGGTTCAACTCTGGGAGCTTGGGGAGGAACTGCATCCCTGCTGCCTGGCAACAAGCTGATTCTTTCATGAAAACTGGGTAAAGCCCACAAGGAAAAATGTACATAAAATTAATTGGGCTTTGCATACTTGGAAGCAAGGATTCAGTCCTGCTGTGACTGCTGAGCAATGGAAGAGAAACAGACGGGTTTGGAATAGACAAAATTTAGAGACCTTTCCTGTCAGTGGTAGTTGCTAAATCCATATGGACCATCCTAGGCATCAATTTGATGAAATTACAAGTATCATGCACAGCTGGCTTCTAAAATAATATGGGATGCTTCTAAGAGAGAAGCGGATGAAATGTTTTTTATTGGGAGTGTTGTCATGGTGCTGGAAGGTTACAAACACAGTGTGCCCAGTCCCAGTTCACAGATCCGATCAGGACTGTGGTCTCCTGTCACTGCAGGGGGAATGTTGCTCTGCCATGAGACCCTCAAGCAGTGATACAGGTTGCTCTCTATGAAGTTTGCTTCTGCCCAGGCATAGAAGTTCTTGTTCAAAGCTGCATGGGTACGAGGTCCAGGAGTTTTGAAGAATTGTCATCTGGCTTTGTTGTTTTAAAGGGGAGAATGGCCTGGAGGGTCAGTTTTAATTGGTGCTACCTACCAAGGAAGAGACAGTGATAAATAATATGCAGTCTTGCTTTTGTCTTTGGAAGATATATCAATAAAAGGAAAAAAAACCTAAAATGTTGTCCTTTTTACTAATATGGAAGGTTAACTTAGAGACAGAGAAATGCCTATTTTAATTGGTACCAGGATCCCAAATATTCAACGCCCAGAATTCTGGTTTTGTGTCAGTAAATAAAAATTACACTGTATTTTATAAAAATATTTCATTCAGAATATGAAATCCATGACATCAACATTCAAATATGTCATCATAGCAGAGATGATGAAAGCAATGCACTGAACAGAAACACAGCAAAAGGAAAGCCTTTTTTTTTATTACTTTATGCATTGACTTTTTTCTGCTGATCTTGGTGTGGTGCTGGCCACTCCCAAGTTGCTTTTTTCTTGGTCAATTAGTAATGGTTTCCTCAATCTCCTCATCTCTCAGCCCTCCCAGGCAAGGGTCACCAGGAGGAAGCACACCCTGCCTCCCTGGGAATGTCTGCAGAGGAAAGCAGGAGGGACAGGCAGGGGAGGGCTCCAGGGCTCCCTCCATCACTGCAGCACACAGAGCTGCATTTGGAGTTCCAGGGGAGGTGTCTGGATGCTCACAGCCCTTCTCTCCTCGTCAGCTCTTGGGAGATGCTTGGAAGGATAAAGTCAGCCCAGTTCTCTGTGCTTTCGTGCCCCTTTGCTTTTTGCTTCTGTCTCCCAGCTCTGAAAGAAAGCATCTTCCTTGATGTGTTCGTCCTTCTTATTGAAGATTTGTTTCTGTTTTTTGAAAAGGAGATGCAAAACAAGTCTCAGCACTTTGGGAAGTGGGATACATCCTGTTTCTTCCCCTTAATGCTGGACTGCAGTCTCCTTTGGGGTTGTGGGTTTGATTCTCTGTGTGGTTGAATAAGCTGTAACACAAGCACAAGGTCTTGGTCTCTCCTGCTGTAGTAAAATCATCTCCAAAATAAACTGAACTAATGCCATGGGTTTAGAGGATGGGTTAAATGGAATGCTCCCCAGGAAGTCTGCTCTGCGTGGCTGTTCCCACCCCTATGAAGGATGGTTTTGGAAAGCTCTGGGTAGCTTTTTGCTCAGTCATTGTCTACATGCTTAACTTAATTAGTTAAGAAATATCCAAGGCATCAGAATGGCCTGGGCATGTTCTTACGCCCAAGGGGTCAGTGTTTATCTCAAAACCGTGAGTACTTGGAAAAAAAATCCAATTAATCTTATGGGCAGATTGACTTGGCAATCAGAAGTGACTTGGCAACAGGGATGAAGTGAAATATATATGGATGGGGGACCCCATTTAGCAGTATTTACCCTGGCAAAAATCCCTTTGGCTTTGCTGACGGTGCTGGTGGAGTCAAAAAGGCTGAGTCGCCAGGGAGCGGAAGGAATTCGGTGGGAAGCATTCTTTTGTGCTCTGTGTAATTCTGAATTTGCTTTTAATAATTGGGGGGGGGGGGGGCGTTGTACTTTGGATTAAGTATAAAGTTAAAGAATTCAGGTTTATAATTTAGCATTTCATCTGTTGTACCAATGCCACCTAGATTTTTAGATTAAAACAATCAAAATATTCTGAGACCCACAGGTAGAAGGGCATTTTTCTTTTTAAAACCCAGTTCACTGAGTGACCCTGTTTGAGAATAGGAGATTAGAGGAAGATAACTGATAAAAGAGAAAATAAGACATGTTTAAATGGTTTAATAGGTCAGAAGATTTGAATGGAGGTTTATATAGAGAGAGAAATAAAAATAATATATATATGTATGTCACACAAGCATAAAATGGGATTGATATTTGTCTCTCACCTTTTCTGTTTTGTAATCACATTAATAAAATACTAAAAATTAGTGTTAAAAATATGAAGTTGATAGTAAATTAGTCTGTCCAGAATCTATTAAAATATAATGGGAATTTAGCATCAAATTGACACTTTGCTAACTGAAAAAAAACTAAAACAGGAGTTCCCACTATTACTCCCATTGAAGAACTTACTATGTAAGTCTGAAATTCATATTTCAAACTGTAAATATAATGTCAAAAAAACCAAAAAATTACCAAAAGAAGCCATCCCTGTTTTAGGGGCTGGAAATGGTCTCATTGTGTTCAGTAAGCTGTGCTGTCTGCTTGGCACTGTAATGAACCACATTTATTGTGGGACCTCAGTATGGGCTTGCATAAACTCACTTATTGTAGAGAACTGTTACCTGCATATTTACCAATGCCCAGATAAGAAAACAGACCCTACTGGAGCTAAAACCATTTTGAAAACGGTTTATATTTTGTATTAAGAAATTATTATGCATCTGCCCAGGTTGTAGTATTCTAGAAATGTTTTCTTCTGTGATATTAATCAAACACATGCATGTAATAGTGAGCTAAGTGCCTCAAGCCCCTGGCTGAATCTCTTCAGGAATCTGAAAACACAAACATAGAAACAGTGATAAGGTACATATTCAGTTTCTTTTATTCTAGTTTTTATTTGCTATCAGCTGTATTAGTGGGTGGATGGGACTCCCCTCCCTACGGAAATCAGGCGTGCAAGTACATGAAAGAGGTGGGTGAATTGCTCGGCTTGGCTTTGCTGTTCCCAGATGCCTTTTTTAATTGCCAGCCTCACAGATTGACTTTGGGACCTGAAATTCTAGATAAATCTTTGTTCATAATAGCTTTTGTGCCGGGCCAAATGATGCTTTCATTTACACCTGTGCAACTGCTGCCAGCTGGCAGCTGGGGCAGAGCGAGCTGGAACAGGCTGTTTATGGCCAAGGCGTGTTTGATAATGATCAGTGAGAAGCAATAAACCCAGCCCCTCTGTGGTGTCTGCGGCTCTTTGCAGAGCACAGCCACGCCACTCAGCGGTTCAGCTGCCCCGGGCTTTCTGCTCTTCTGGTCCTGTGCAGATGGAGCTCATAAAACCACGAGTGGGGACAGAAGGACCAAGGGTCAAGCAGGGGTTAAAGTCCCCCTGGTCACTTCTTGCTGCCCTCCCCTTTGTGTCTGAATTCATGGGAGCAGCAAGTGAGCCCCGCTGGGGGAAGAGGAGTTGTGTGGGGTTTGAGAGGTCAAAAGGACCTGTGTTAGCTGGATCTGCTGGGCTGCACAGGACAGGGAGAAGTCGTGAGGGGTATTACCAAGCAGGCCTTGTTTTCCAAATACTTTAAGCAGTGTTGTGAGGAGTATGGATGGATGGATGGATACAGAATGGCAGCAGGCTCCTCACAACAGCCACCCCCCCTTTCAGCTCTTCTGCACAGAGAAGACAGCTCAGAGGGCGCTCCTGCTGTCCATGTATCCAGTAGGATCAAGTACAGGGAAGTTTTACTCTGTGATAGTGCCCTAGATGTGAAGAAATCCAGTGTGAGCAAAACTTGAGTTAGCTCTCAGATTCTAGGAATCCTGTGTGAAATCCCAGGGGCTGTTTCTGTGAGTTTTAATGTTTGTCCTCATGCCGTATCCCCCTAGCCCCACATGCCCTGGAACAAGAAAAATCGCTCCAGTGGGCAAACCACTCCCTGGCCCACCTAAACCTCTCCCTAGCCCACCTACCCTCTCACCAGTCCCATCCTGTCAGGGGGTTTGTGTGGTGCTGCCAGGTTTGGGGGATGATAACACATCTCATACCGTGGCTGTAGAATGCACAATATGGAAATCCTCTTTCCACACTCATATTTCTCACAAAATGGGTTTGTAAGATGATGTGGTAGGAGTGCTGGTCGTAGGTAGGGCACTGGGGGTGTGACTTTTCAGACAGAGCTTTGCCAGCGTTGAAAGCTGTAACAGGAGGAGCTTGTGACTGAAAAGAGCTGAGCAGGGGTGAATGGAGGCAGCCCTGTGTGCTCTACCTGTGCTATGAGAGTGCGTTTGTGTTCAGCCTGAACACACTGCTTTAGAAATGTCTACAGAGAGCATCACCTCTGTTTACTTGCCAGGAGCAATGATGTTATATTTTCATACTAAATTCAGTATGAAAGTAATTCGGATCATCTCCAGTACCCATTGTCTGCTGGTGAAGATTATGGTGCTTAAGAAAAAAGTCACTTTCGAGAAGTCCAAATTAGCAGTGGTACTAAACGAATGGGATGAAATTCATTATATTGATCTTAATTGCAACTTCATGGCTCCAGATTTATTCCAATGTAATTCTGTTAATATCAGAACTAGAATAACAAAGTAATGAGTTAGGTCTATTGTTTGTGAATCTCCACTAGAGATCATTAGCTTGTAAACAACTGCATTAAAATTTAAATGACATGCTGCTGTCATTTTTTTTGCTTGGTTTGAGAAAATCTGTATATGTTGGAGCCTCTGGGTAATTTAAATTGAAGCAGTTGAGGAAATGTCGTGTAACGATGATATGAGGAATGTAGTCAAATATTAATTGTCTTAAACAGCTCAGCACAATTTGTATTAATATAAGTAGGAGAGTCATCAATGCCATTACCCTGTCAATGTGGTGAAACTTTGAAGGAAGCTGCAGTGTGGTGCAATGTGGTGCAAAAGATGCTTTGAATCAATGTAATTGCTAACTAGGATAAATAACTTTGGTATAATACTAAACAGCCATACAGAAAACTATTGTGAGAGGTTCCAGCTGAGAGTGGGAGTTGTAAGCAGTGAAAGTCTTGAATGAGGGTTTGTTATTTCTGTATTGTAGTGTGGAGAAATCCTGGTGAGGCTCCAGCATGCTGGGCACAGTACAAGAAAAGATGGCAGGGAGTGCTTCAGTGTCCCACACAAAGAATGTGTCACACAGAATACAGCAGGTGAAAAAGAGGCCGGTGGGAGAAGGGCAGAAGGGGCAGTCAGGCAACCAGGGACACGCTGGGTTTAGCACACAGTGCCAGCATTTTGGTTCTTTGCATGCTTCTCATTCATTCTCTTCCCTTTTCCCTCTCCCTTTCTCATCCTTGATTAGCTAACCCAAAATTAAAAATATGTTTAAGAACAGCTGTGAAAACCTACAGGTTTGAATTTTGGGATATTTTAATGAGCATGATTAGGTTTCCCACCAAGAAGTCTCCTCACCTGCTGTCATACTATTAAGGCAGAAATAGGAGGAGGTTCACCAAAAATACCTTTCATTTCCTGCACCCCTTTCCTGAGCAGTAAGGACTTGTTCACAGCCATAAAGGTGCTTATGGGTGTGTATCTGTGCATGCTATTTTATATGCCCTTTTATGAAGCACATCTCATGAAGAGATAAATTGCAAGGAATTGTTTCAGCATATTTCAGTCAGGATATTGCTCACAGTGTGTGGGTGCCTGTTGCAATAGTTGTCTGCAGTGGTTCGTCCTTGAATTCTGAACTTTCCTTCAACTTTTTCTGTTATTACTTTGTCTATAAATCTGTCCATAACCCCTGAACAGCATTGTCTTTGAACTCCAGTGCATCTACTCAGTGAATTTCTCATCCAAGCTTTCATCTTCTCTCACCTTGATATATTTTTACTTCCCTCTTTATGGGCTGGCACACAAGCTGAATTTAATGGTGATAAATGTGTTTCTAAGATTAAAAGCTGTAAAGTATACATTACAGATTAATCTAAGCCAAATCTTCATTCCCAACTTGCTAAGCTTGGGGGAGTTTGAGCAGGGAGGAGCCAAGGAGCCTGTGGTTACAGCTTAGGCACATCTCTGATGTCAGACACTTGGTTTTGTTTGTTGGTGTTAGAGTGTGTATTAATTGTCGGTGTCTTTGCTACTACAGAACATTTAAATCATCAGTGAGGCAACTGT
This sequence comes from Pardalotus punctatus, assembly GCA_013400915.1. Classification (NCBI taxonomy): domain Eukaryota; kingdom Metazoa; phylum Chordata; class Aves; order Passeriformes; family Pardalotidae; genus Pardalotus; species Pardalotus punctatus. The sequence goes on along the minus strand of VZTX01031054.1, from coordinate 711,851 downwards.
CCAAATTTACCTTCACACTGTGTGCAAGAGCAAAGCTTGAGATATGGACGTGTCTGAGGGGAGGAGAAGAACAAACAAATCAATGCAGAAAGGAAATCTTTCCAACCCATCCTCCTTATTTCCATTTTCCTGATGCACATAGGGAATGAAATCATGTGTCCTTCCTCTTTCAGAAGGGAAGTGGCCACTGTTTTTGCTAATGCTTTTTGTCAGCATGCAGATTTATCAAGATATGGCAAAACCAGTTTATTACACAGCTTCACTCCATTTTAAAAAAAGCCACTTGTTTGCTGTTAAAATTCATTATTATCTGACTCTGTTGTGCAGCTTCTGATTCATATAGAGCAGCGCAATTTAGTAATCTAAATTGTAGAAATAGTGTGTTAGAATGTTTTAATATGTGAGTCATACCCGTGGTTTTGGTGGTGGTGGAAATTGAATTATTATGATGCATATATACATTTAAATTAGCAGTTGTAATTCACAAAATGAAGATTTTCAGGTGAGTTTCCACAGTGAAGTGTGCTTGTAGATTTGGCCTGAGCCAGATTATGTACTATGCCTGTTGTTCATATTAAATGTGGTAGATCAGGGCCCTTTTTGGGTGGATCATAAACCTATCTAGAGGGTAAGAACATAAACCTACCTACAGAGACCCCCTGGAGCCTCTCAGAGGAGGGTTGCTGCAGGTACAGATGTGTGTGTCTGTAAATACAGCTTTCCTACAAATGTACACAGACAAATGACTTTTCTAAGAACACTCTTATAACCAATATGATTAAAAAAAATTTAGGCCTATGCTTAAGCCTACTAAATTGAAATCTTTAGGAGTAGATTTTAAGCCTGTGTTGAATTAATTGAATTTAGGCTCTGGTGCATGTGAGTCAGGACCAGTTATGTGAGCCTGTGTCCACCTGGCAGGAGATGACCAACTCTGAACTGCAAAAAAGCCGTTGCATGGAAGTGTGTGTTGGTGCTCAAAGGATGGATTCTTTATGGAACCCGTAACAAGAGGCCGCTGGCTTTGGGGCTTGGTTTTGGTTTGTTTTCATTCTGTTCTGCTTTTCAACCATTTTCCTCTCAAGAAAGCACAGCTGGAGAGCATTAACTGAAAACAAATGATGCTGCAGAATATCTGCTTGTTCACTGCTGCTTTTTCAGCTTAATTCTGCTAAATGCTGTTTGATTGAAGTTTTGAACTGCCCTTAACTGCATTTAACGCTTAAAAGCCAAAGGTATCTGTAAACCAATCCTCCCTGCCCAGCCCAAGGCATGCGGGGGTGGGGGGTGGTTTCCCCCCGAGTCCTTCCCTCTGTCCAAGCTTTCTTGCCTTCCTTTCTCTCTTTAGCATATTAAATTTCAAGTGCCGAATTTTTGTGGGATGCGGGTGAGCTCCAGTACAGGGCGGTGTTTGTGTTGTTTTTGTATTTCACCTTCCCCACCGAGCCTGCTAAAAGCAAGGTGCTGGTGTGCACAGCACAAAGCTTTATTTGTGCTGCCAGACAACTGCTGGAGACAGTGGCTCCTTATCAGCCGTGCTGATAACACAGCAGCTCCCCATCTGCCAGCCGGGATGCTCTGGAAGACGCGGGTGTGAAATCTCCCTGCTGTCTGGGAGGCAGGGGGGGTGGAGAAGTGTGGGATTTGGGGAAACATTGCAGTGCTGTCCTTAAAACCACGCTGTGCCCTTCGGAATTGCGGAATTCTGGAGACAGGTGGTGGCTCTGGATCACCCAGACCGTGATTTCTAAGGTCCTTCGCTGGGTTAGGCTGCAGAGCTTAAAGACATCTGTGGGGAAAATAGATAAGTGTTAGCCTTTGTCTGAGTTTTCATTGCTGTTAAGAGATTTATTAGCATTTTTTATGGCTGGTCATAGCCTGTGTTCTTTAATATATTATTTGCAATTTCCTTTCTCTAGATTGTGCCATTTGAGGAGCACAACTCAAATTTTCCATCAGTTGCATCAGGGAAGCCATAAATATGTCACAGGGGGTGTATTTATGTACCCTATTATGCGTTGGAAAGAATTTGGCCTGTACTGCGTAAAATTAAAACAATAATTAAGCTTTGACAGAAAGGTTGGAAAGAAAGCTCCTGGCTTGCATATATTTGTGTGCTTATTGTGTGTGCTAATTAAATGCTAGTTAAAAATTTCTGCATACTCTAAATCATCCTAATGGAAACATTTAGGCCACGTTACTTCCTAGCAGGTGTCTTAATCCCTGGAAGAGGGGTGAACATTGAGGAAAAAGGATTTGACCAAAGTGTGCTGCAGTGGGGGGACACTGGAGTATCCCTCGGGGTAGGTCCATGTCAGGGAGCTGAGGGTGACAAGCCATGGAGAAGTTCTCCCTTCCCACTTTTAGGATGCGGGAGCCCCACCAGAGCAGGCCCAGTGTAGGAGAGTTGTCTCGTGTCCGTATTGGATCCGTCGTTCGGGGACGAGATGCTCACTGCTCTTGGCAAAGTGTGAGGTGCAAATGAAGCAAGGAAAGGCAGTGCAGGGCAGAACTGGAATGACCGGCTGACTGAGGCAAAGGCTGGGGGCAGGAAGGAAAAAACCAGGCCATAGCCATAAAGTACAGAAAATACAGAACCCCTTGTGCCCCAGGTAAGATAGGGGCAGCAGCATCAGGACAGTAGCAGTGCCATAGTGTTTTCTCCTCCTTTCCGGACTCAGGAAGGAGCACCAGGCATGCAGAGGTTCTTTCCACCTTCTGCAAGAGGTTACTGTATTTTCTAATTCCCGTTCTTGAGGTATTGTGGCTTCAGCTCCTTAATGAGCTGGCTCATGCCTTGTGGAGAAAGCAAAGTTAGGACTGCAGAGATGTCCTCCACTTATGTAATGATGTGCAATCATATCTCTGTCTCCTAACACCGTTATTTTATTTTTTTTAAAATTTGACTTTAAAACTGCCTTTCAGCAGTTGGAAACATTAACATGGATCACTGAATATAAGTGCTTTTTAATAAGTTGAAGGCCAAAACTATTGAAATATAAGGTAGCTTGATGTCTTAGGTATGTCTATAAAATAACTGAAAATTTCTTTATTTTTGGTGATACCAATTCTTATAAAAACTTTGTCTTTCGCCCAGAGTTAATTTTGTTCTGATTATGGTTCCCCCTCACAGTCATCTCTGCTTTTATAACATGAGATAAAACTACATTCTTCATAGATTAATGAAAGCCATGAACATGATGTGCTGTTAGAGCTTTACAAATTTATTTTGAAAAATAATATTGTCATTTGGCAAATAAGTGTTGTGTGCTAAGAGCTGCTCTTTTGTGTGAGCCTTATGTAACATTGCAGTTAATAACATTTAGTGTTATCGGCTGCTAGATGACTTTATCTCAACTACAAAAGCCTGTTTGCAGAGAGGAGGCAGCCTTGCTGGAGTGCCAGATCGTTAAATAACTCAGGTTGCCAAAACTAAATGAACTTTTCAGCTGGTAATGATGTGCAAATTGCTCTCAAAAATGTATGTGCGCTGGAGGAATGCGCACAAGCACAGGGTTGTGTCTGGTTACAAACGGTTCTTTGCCTTTGTCCTTAACCCAGCAGTGACACCGTTAGAATGAATGTATCTGTATTATAATAACACAGCTTTTCTGTGTTATTCAGAGCTGAATTGTTACTAAACAGCTATTTTAATTAATGTAATTAACCAAATAAATATTTCAGCTATTTTGAATTTATTAGCTATGATGTTAAATAGCTGTTTAAGGTGTGTTGTAGCCCACTTGGTGAAATGCAGCTCTGGGTGAGAGGAGTGGCTGTGGTTGTGCTTCCAGGTTTTCCCCTGGGTGTGGCTGTCGTGTAGGGAAAGGAAGGTTTGCAAATGGGGCTTTTTTTGTTAACTCTTGGTACCAAATTGGGAGACATGGGAATTAAACTCTGACGTGTCAATTAAGCGGTATTTTTTTATTTCTATTCCTTTTCTTCTTTTCTTGAAGAAGAATTTTCTGTAATGTGGCAGATACGAGGAGCTACCTATGGGTGAAGAGGTCTCAGAATAACCTTTAAATGAGAAGGTGACTAATTAAAGGAGGTTCAGGAGGGTGGCTGGAGTTGGCCCGGGGTGGAGCCGTGACCCGGGAGCTGCAGTGTCTGCGGCTGCTGCTGCAGCCCAGGGCAGGCGCTGGCTTTCCTGTGCTGAGCTCGCTCCCGTGCCCTGCAGTGGAGCCTGCTTGGGAATTCAGTACAAAGAGCCATTCTGTGAATCGTGTTTGAATGTTTTCATTGCAATTTTGCATTCCAGCTCTGCAATTCATTCCTGCTTTTTCTAATGGCGAGGACATTACTGGAGTCCGCATAACTTTGGAAAAATGGTTATTTTAGGTTCTTCTGGGGCCGTCAGTGTTCCACTTCCATTCTGCTGGGGGTTGTTCTAAAAATACAACTCCTGGTCTACCTGATACGCATGATAAGTAGTGGGATGTTCTGACAAACAGTTAATATCCCTGAATTAAAAAGTTTTTCAAAGGTAAATATTTAAAGTTGTGAAAGAAATGCATTTTCAGTAGCCAAGTCAAAGCTAATGTTTTGTCTTCAGAGTATTCATCTTCCCAACTCTCGCATTATTTGGATTTTTCTCAGCATTTTTGTATGATCTGACACAAAAACAGGATTTTGAAAATACTGCTTTGAACGTGTGAATGCTGTGGAGTGTTTTGGGTACATCAAGTCTGTGTGTGTTTCAGGTGAGGTTCATGCCAACATCCTCAGGTTGAACCAGACCTTTACTCTCTGAAAGGACTGAGTTCCTTGTGGTACTTTTATTCCTGCTTTGTAAAATATGTAACAAGAATGTGAGATGTGCTGAAAGGGGAGTGTCTGCGTTAAGGTACACACCAAGTGGGTAATAATGGTTCTGTTGAGCTAGGCTGCCTGAAAATTGTCAGTCTTTGATCTTAGAGTTCTACTTTTGTCCCATAAATTTTGTGACTAAGATTATTGCTTTTTCTGAATGCACTTTTTGTTCATTCAGGACTATACACAGTTACATACATTTTTTAACTTAAAATGCTGTTATTAAAATTTTTTCTCAAGTTCTTATAGTCAGTACCCCAGAAAACATAATTTTTATTTAGTATTGTAAGACTAACCTGTTGTGAATTTGTTGTAGATTTGAACTGCTGTTGGGTAGAATAAAAAGAATATAGTTCAATTTTCAAGTTGCAAAAACACATTTAGTATGTGCAATTTAGCAGCTGTTGCGAACACTTGAGGGCATTTTCTTCAGCATTTGAAAATTCCCTGTAGAAATGAGACAGGAGGCATTCATTTAGCATTTCAAGCTTGAAAAATAATTTAACCTTTCCTTAAATTGTGTTTTGAAGTTTGGGATTAACGCTGTGCCGGGCTGCACAGATGGTTACATTTTACATATTCCTTTGTCTAGGAAAAAAAAAGAGACCACATGGTCAGTTAATGGCTTGAAACATTCCTAGTCCTCATTTTATATCTTCCTAATAGGACCTCAGAGATTGTGGGAAGATACCCAGGAAAGTGTTGTTTATGGTGTAAGACTTGTAAGATGTGTTGTATTCTGTGTCCCAGAACTCATGAGCTATTTTTGCTTCTGCTTATTAATCCTGGTTAATGAATTTTACAGCTTCATCCCTCAAGATTTAGCATTCATAATTCTGCTATGGAAAAAATGAAAACTAAGATCACGGATGTATAGAAAATGTTGCTTTATTACTGGAATGTGAGGGCTCTCATTTTGTAATTTTTAATAGGTGAAATTATCAATGAGGTGTATTTTTAAGAAGTAGACTCCATATCGAGTCACTGAAGTGGGTTGTAAGCTAAAAAAGCTTTTTAGTCTTTCAGGATGCTTTCTAAGCTTTTTTGCAACCACTTTGGGGAAATATAGTGAACCGTGGATGACACAAATCAAATGTGGTGCTGGGATAAATGATGGAAAATCCATTAAGTCAGTGGTGTGTCATCAGAGCAGACAATTATAACACATAAAACCAGTGCTTAATTGGGTATTTTGTGCTTTGCAATGTTTTTTTTTCCAAGTAGTTTTAAAAATATCAGCTGACAGATTGATAGATTTACACATAGAATCATAGAATCATAGAATAAAGTCACGGAATGGTTTGGGTTGAAAGGGACCTTAAAGGTCATCTGGTTCCACCTCGCTGCCTTGAGGGGACACCTTCCACTAGACACAGTGTGTCTAAATCTGCACTTGGCACATAAAAGAAATCTTGATAAAACCACTGAGTGCTGTACCATGTTGAGCACTTTTAAGATATCTGTCAGGTTTATAAAATGTTGTCACTACAATATAGGCACAGGGCTTTTCCTCCCCCTCAGTTTGAAAGTGCTAGGAAGGTTTTTAAGGCTACTGCTGTTTTATCGTGCAAAGAGGAAGAGTTTCCTGTAATCTTTTAGGTTCTTACCCTTTTTAAACTAGCGTGTGCAACAAAATCCCTCTGCTTGGAATTCCTAAAGATAGAGGTAACTGGTACAAGACCTCACAGCTTTATTCCAGTTCTCTGGCAAAAAGATTTCCATTGCCAACACTGCAGTCACAGCTATGATTCTTGCTGCTATTAGGTGGAAATTTTATGATGTTCCTGCAATTCTGTGTGAGCTCTGCAGGCCAGGATGGGATACAGGGGTGAGATGGTTTGAGATGCTGTGGATCAGTGTTTGGGTTGCCAGCCTTACGTGCTATCAGTGAGGTGTTTGTGACAGATACTTAACTCCCTTCTATTAAATTAAACTTGGGACCATCTGCAGATGTTGTTTATGTATTTGGGGGGTGTTTGTGTATATACATATGAGAACACACACCCTGCCTTCCAGTCAGCCAAATCCTCCTCCCCTAATTTATTCATGGAGGAGAAGGTTATGTTTTCTCTAGATTTTTGAGGGTGTTTTGTTTAGGTTTTTCTTCCAAGGAACTTCCTAGAAAGAAAGGCTAAGAGAGTGTTGCAGGAAAAGCAGTGTTGGCTGAGAAGTTTGGTTGCCCCTAAGTGCCATTTCTAGTTCCTAAGCTGCAGAAGGAGCTGGGATGAAAAGGTCAGAAGTTGCCAGCGTAGTTCATGCTAACACGACATGACAAATGTTGTGTTATAAACGCAGTAGAAACTCTTTGTCTTGTTAGAGGTCTGGAAATGAAGTAACTTCTCATGCTGGAGCTTGGTAAGCCTGAAGAGTGATCTGGCATTATTATTTTAAACCTCCCAGATGAAGAAGCTCAGTGTGAAACTTTGCAGCCCCTTACTGTGGGTGAAATGTAGAGAATTCTGCCTTGGCTTCTATTGATTATCTTAATTGCCTCAAGATACCAAGGTTTTCCCAATACCATTACTATCTTTATGCCTGTTTGATGGAATACAGAATGTATGTTAATAAATAAAACATTGTCTGTAAATGGACATGCTGAAAAATTAACTCTTCTTTTCTTTCTCCTGTTTTTCCAGCGGAACCCCTGCCTTTAATGGACTTGTGCCGAAGATCAATTCGTTTTGCTCTTGGCAGAGACCGCCTGCATGACATAGAAATTCTACCTTTGCCTCTGTCTCTGAAAAATTATTTACAGTACCAATAAGACATCTAGAACCCTCTGGCCTCACATTGGACTTCATCAATGCAAATGGCAGAAAATTGTTTACAGCAAAATATAAATCTTTGTGATGGACACTTAAGTGTTATTTAATTTTTAATATATATTTTTTTCTGAACCAGTGAAAGCAGATCACTGCGGGGGACTACTAAAGAATGTGAAAACATTGATTTGAACAAGGTTCATGTGCTATCTGTTGCCTATTGTGTTTACAATCCTGAAGGCTGTAATTCTCATCTCTCATACATTGGTTTATCTTTGTTGCCTCTGGTAAATGCCAATAGAAAATCTGACCTGCAAGATTCACTGTCCTGCAGGACAGCGCATTCTTCAAGATTATTATTCTTTTTCTTCCTCTCTCCTACACTTTACCCCAATAAATAAAAATAAATTAGCAAAGGAAAAGTCTTGACAGTAACTTTTGAAAAATATTTAAAGGTTGTCTTTGGTATGAAGAGTTGTTGAGAGTTCTGAGTGTTCAGTGCTCAACATAATTAGGCCTATGATACCTAAAAGCTCTAATGTTTAAAAAAAGAAGATTATTGTGTAGAAGAAGAGTATGTGATTTAAAAACATGAGGGAAAAAAAATCAGTTTATGTGTCAGATCAGTTTCTGGACATGGTAACAGTAAGGTGCAGTTCGTTTTCAAGACCAAATCTAGTCCTTCCAAAGTTCTGCAGCTTATAACAAAGTGTTCACTGTCCCAAGAATTTAGGATATTCATATTTTAGAAAGCTTGTCACTTTTTTTTATTTGAACAAATCTATAATTTTTATGTGGTATGAACTCTAAGTACTTTGTTTTCTTTTTAATGTATGTGTGGTTATAATGTTTATTTATCTGTTTAGCGTCTGTGGAGTTCTCATTTAACTGTTTCCCATCTTGGGGTGACTGATTTTGGTTTTTTCCCCAACTCCATCTGAAATGTATCCATTTTTCAGGCTCATCCCCTTTTTTTTTTAAGATGCTGCTTTCTATTTGCGTTTCTTACATGTTTCAAGTTATCTGCCTGAATCAGTTATCTAGTTTTTAAACTGGAAGTTGTTGTTATGGCAGAAATGTCAAATGCTTAGACTGAGCTGCCTTCAGCATATTTTAATGTGAATTTACTGATGAATGAGGAGAAAATTTCTAATAAAGTCTGCTGTCCAAAGTAAAACTCCTATCTCTTTTGATGAAGTGTTAAAGCTGCTCATAGCCCAGAGCTGAAGTTCAGCTCCTTGTGCAGCTTTGCAAATGTTTCTGTTCTGTTCTTCTGTGGGATTGCTGCTCTGGGCTGCTGTGTGAGAGACATGGCAGGCAATGTCCTGCCCCATTCCTGATTTATCCCGCTCACCCTGAGCGTGGCCGTGCTCCTGCTTTTAACAGCGTTCGCTCAGATTCCTCTGAACAAAACCTCACTTCTGTGCCGAGCTGTGCTTTGGGACTTGCTGCTGCTGAGGAAGGTTGGAGTTTGACTGCTGTGCGCTGAGGATCCAGGCAAAAGCAGTGACCCACAGATGGCTGCCCTGCTCTCAGGCACCCCTGGGAACAGAACCACAGTTCCGGCTGGAGAAGAGAAATGTGAGATAAACAGAATACAACAACACAAGCAAGACTGGAAGCAATAAGGGCAGGGTAACAGGGATGTCAAAAATTAAATAACTGATATTTGCTTCTCTGGGCTTAACTGTTAACTGGCTTAAACTGATGCCTGCTTCAGCATGGAATTATTTTGGACTTGCTTTCACTTAAGGTGAGAGGAACATACTGCATTCTTTCCCTTAATCTTACAAAGGGGAAGAAACTACAGCTGTGATCCACATTTCTTACTTTTCCTGCTTGCTTTATTCAATTTAAACCTTTTGTCTTAGTAGGTACATAGGAAGAAGGAACTATAAAAGTATAATAGCTCACACAAAAGGCAGAACAAAGCTGTGTCAAGTAATGTGTCATAAGAAAGCTAAGCAGCTGCTCAGGAATGGCAGAGCAATCTTGGTAGACCTTACTTTTCCACCACTGAAGTCCATGTTAGGTAAGCATTTCCTAAAATTAGTGTTCTACTAGACTATCTAGAGACTTCATGTTCTTCTGAATAACTGCAGTGGCATAACTTCACTTGACCCAGGCCAATAGCTTTTTAATGTTATGGTAAAGTGGGAATTGATACCATAAGACAAATTAATGGTGCCTCTGTATGTTAATTTATCTAATTACATTACAGTTGCATTGGAATTTCAGTTAGTGTCCCTTCTGTGATGACTCCGCTAAACCAAACATCCTTATTTTAACTTTCAGATATTTTTTCTAACACTTACACATCTTGCAGGAGTGCTAGTTTCACAGGAACGGTAATTTAATTCTTTTACTGTTTCCTAATTACATGTTGTGATTCTGTGGATGGTAGATACACTCCTCCATATGGGATTAGGGCCATGTTTGTGAGGATCAAAGCCTTTTTGATACAGTTTTCTTGATCCTCAGAAGCCTTGTAATGAGAATGCACCATGGGGAATATTAATTTTACATCAGTGTTCCTCCTAACCATCCCTGTGCAAATGGATTCTCTTCCAAGAGGGTTTGTAGGAAACATGGAGTACAGGCAGGAATGAACCACGCATTGAGGCTGAACACGTGGTCAGAGAAGCTCCTCACAAAGTGTTCCAGGAAGTCTCCTGTGCCGGTGAGCGCCAGCCTGGCTGCTGTGTCCCTCACATTGATTCTCCAGGCTCCCCTTACCAGAGTGCAAACCTTGGTTACCGTCTGCTGCAGGAGGGAATGGAGCTATCATTTATAAAGTGGCCATGCATTGGCTTTTGCCCAAATCAGAGGTCAAATGCTAAGTTGTTACCTTCCTTCAACTGAAGCAGTTAAAACTTCTCAGAATCTCTATCCTGGCAACCTAAATGCGGGAAGATCCCTACCCAGAGGCCCACTCTGGGGAGTATCTGACAGAGGGGATGATCCCTTATTACAAAGCTGCACTACTTTGAGATTTGGACTGAGATCTTCCTTGTTTCTTCTGTATTTTTAATTTCCAGCCACTTCTGCCTTTCATCACATGAAAAAATACAGACAATAGATGTGATGGTTTTCAGCTTTCATTGTGTCCCTATGCCTAAGCAAAAGGAGTGCAGCTTTTCTAGACATGATCTGGAAGTGAATTTCAGAATCCCAGAATATTCTGCATTGGAAGGACCCACAAGGACCAACTCTCCAGTGAATGGCCCCTATGGGGCTGGAACCCACAGCCTTTTATTGGCACCCTGCTCTGTCCAGCTGAGCTGATGTCACACCCAGTGTTCCCGTGGCTGGGAAACCAAGGGGAACAGAAGCCCTGTAGTGCAAAACACAGGAGTCTTTATCATAGTGTTTGAAGGGAAAGGGCACATGCCTGGGACCTGCAACCAAATTGCAACATTTGTGATGGGTGCATGCTAATTAGTGGGTTGCAATAGGAAATATTTCACCTACTCTGCCTTAGGTTCTCTAATGTGGCCCCTTCATAGGAATTATTGAAGGTTGATAACCCTTCTGTTATAACTGTGGTTAAGACTTGTGGGAACATGCATCGTAGCTTCTCTTTTTTACTTTCTCAGTATTGCCATTCTTTACCCTTCTGCAGCTCCTGTGAGGGAGGGGAAATGATTTATCCCCCTGGGGTGCCACTTTGGTGATCACAATTCACAGGTGCTATAACCTGAGTAACACACCCAACTTTTAGACTTAGTAAAGCTGTAATTTTATAACACATACACTTGGAGTCAAATTTGAGAAGCCACTGTCCTTTGGTGAAGCAGCTGTCACACACATATCCCACTACTAGGCTGACAAAGTCTGTTCTACAAAGGCTTTATTTCTGTTTCTGATTGAACCACTGGAGATGTGTTGAAATGTCTGCATTCTCATCCAGAGAAAATATAATACAATCTGTAGAGAAATCATGAAGTTTTATTTTAGTCTTTACATGTAGTCTTTCTGGTGTTCAAGTTTATATATCAACCGATCAACTCTTGCTGTTGAGGTAGGACCTAACTTTGGAGCAGTTTCTCAGTGTTCACTTGAAGCTGGGAAAAGCTGTTACGGAGCATATGTGTACAAATCATCGGAGTGTTTTTGATAGTTATAAAAGAGCAGCAAGCCAGAGATGCTATAAAATTTCCTTCTCATCTCCATTGCAGTTGGTATTGTTAAACTATAACCATATGTTCTCCTGTCAGTCAGCAGCCAGTGCTGTGCAGTGAGCTCTGCAGCAGCTCCAGCAGAGCTCGTTCAGGTACAATTCCCACTGACATCAGCGGGAGATCTGCCTGAGTCAGCACTGCTGCTTTTGGTTCCCATGTAAAGATCCCCAAACATTTCCAATACATTGTATTGAGCCATACTTTATTATATGTAAGCAATGTCAAGCAGATGGTTTCTGCAGCAGTTTTTCTAATTTGGCAAAACATGCTGGCAAGTGTAGTTAGGTGAACATTGTGAGAAAGTTGAACGAAAAAATGCGTCTCGTTGAGGCTGAGCAGCATTCAAAGGGGAAGCCAGACTTCTTGGCTCCTTGGTGCTGGTTTTTCATTTATAAACCTTTAGAATCTCAGTGGTTTTTATTCTGTATGCTTAAAGGAATGTAGGATCTTTATCCATTCCCGTTTATCTCAAAAGAATGTCTGGCGATCATGAAGTGGAAATCCCTTTGTTTGCTTGATTCAAAAAGACACTAACAAATCTCCTTCCTCTTTGGGAAGTGTTCTCTGTAGACATAGAGCCATGGGAAATACACAGCACACCTCAGTCTGGATGCCCCCTCTCCACCTCCCCTTTTTTTCTTTTTCTTGAGGTCGCAACTGTTCCTTCAGAGAAGATCTCAGTGTGTTCTGCAGGCATTGTCTAAAATAGAAATATTCTGAAACATCTACGGCAAAGCTGAACACCCTGCTGAAGGTATGTTGAAGCAAATTTGGACATACTGCCAAAATTTGGCAAAGAACAAAGAATCAGATCTTAGGACAGTTGTGTTTGCCTTGTTTTCTTTTTTTAGCCCCACTATAGAGTACAAGCAAGTTCAGAGAGGAAAAGAATAAAGAAAAGTTCATGCATCCATCACCATCAGGTGTAGATGTTTAAAGCTTAAGCATCTTTCTTCCCCACTAAATCTTAGTTGCACAGCCTTAACATCTCAAAGCTCTACCACTGACTGCAGGTGCTTCAAATGTCTCTGAATGTCTCTGGGCTCAGCAGTGTATGAAATAGCACCCAATTGCACAGCTTGTCCCGTTAGAACTTAATTCATTAACTTCAGGCAAAGAGCACAGCTGCTCTGTCATCATTGCCACTGCGGCAGGAGCAGGTGGGGGGACAGAGCAGAGCCGAGCTCAGTGTGGGGTGCTTCCTGTGCCAGGCAGCAGCGGGACAGAAGCACGAGCACATCTGCAGCCAGGAGTGAATGGCTGAGCTGAAGCAGGTCTGCATTTCAGCTGGGAGGCAGCTTTGCAAATCCTGTTCAAAACAGGTGTCAGGATCAGGTAGTTGCAGTTTCATTTGTGTAGCTGTGGAAATTTGGAAGTTACATGGGCTCTGATCTCTGCAGGTGACAGCAGATGTAAAGCAGAGCTCATGTGTTTAATAACTTTAATGTATTAGGGGTGCTTACAGAGGAGACAGCGATGTTGGATTTTCATGTACTGTGTCTCTGCCTTTTGAAAGCTACAGCACAAAAGGCAGGTGTCTTCAGACTTCTAAGGAAAAGCAAACAAAACGCACAAATGAGCTGATTTTTCTGCCAGTCCTCATGTACGACAAATGCTACTGCCAGTTTTGAATACCACTCATAAACCAGCATCACAGAGGCACTTAGCTGAGATCAGAATCTTCTTGATGGTGCCTGCATCAGTTTCCTCCATATTTATCTATTTTTTAAGAATAAAAAGGTATTAAATAAAGTTATTCAAATTGCAAGCTTAACTGGAAAATGCAGTCTTCCAATGAATAAAATGCTTATATCACACTTAAGACTTTATTAGCAGAGACACAACTGCTGCACACGTACCTGGGAAACTAGTGCATGTTTTTAATGGCAAAGTGGTTCAGCCCTTTCTCATTTTACTGAGAAAATCAGTTTGGCAAGTGCATTGCTTCTCATGTAGCAAAATGTGAGCAGCTCTAAGGCATGGGGCCAGAATTTCAATATATGCATTTGGAAGTGTCGTCTTAAGCACAGGCATTATTTTGGGGACTGAAATTTTACTTTATTTGTAGATAACTTTTAACTTTTGGGAATTAATAAAATATAGATCCTTCTGAGCTAAGTATTCTCTCAGGGTTTGTCCAGAGATGAAACAAACGAAAACCAAACTCCCTCCCCCTAAATTAAGCTACCTGGGTAAACTTGGCTTGGCATTAGGTGCTGCTGCTGTTAAATTGTTTCCCAGGTCCTGCCATCTAATTGCATAAACAAACCTCCATTTGAAAAAGCCACCTAGAAAAAGAAAAGATGTTTTGAGTATTAAATTGGCCTCCAGAAGGCCTAAGTTGAAGTCCAAGTTCTGCCAGAAACTCTTACATCCATGATTATTTGCTGATTCTCCCTCCACCGCTGCCTCTATAATTTCCTGTGTACACCCAAGACAGAAGTCCAATTTTACCAAGTTTTCTTTGGCCCAGAGTTTTCATGATACAAATAAAACCACCCAATTCATCTATTCATCATTTTAAATCTTGCTGCATCTTTTACTTCATCGATATTTGAGACTGGGACTGTGTTTCCCAAGCAAAGCTTCCTGGAAATCCACCTTGTAATTTCATTCTTTTCCTCACCATCCCCATTGGGGAAAGCATCTTTACTACTGAACTTAACTCTTCATGACTCCAAGAGCTCAGCCCAAAGCATATTGGGGCATGTCACATTAGTGGCTTGCTGTTGAACTGAATTAATTAATTTTTAATGCAATAACTGTCCAGTTATTAAGTCCAGTGCCCCTGAATGGCCTCGTTCTGCACATGGACACAAAGACACAAGAGACCAGTCCTAACCTGCAGCTAATGCACCTTTTGTCTCGTGTGTTTGCATTTGATTTGCAATTTCTCTTGACTCTTCTACTGGGGCCTCGCTCTGGGAAAAGCACGGTGGGTGCTTCAACCTTCTGTGAGCCTCCTTAAACTTGCCTTCTCAGAAGGATCAGCAGTATTTAAGGTAAGAATTTGTTTTAGATCAAAGTTCTTTGAGCTGTCACAAGAGCATTGCAGAAGATTGGAATAAATATGAATTTTAATAATAGAGCTGCTTAATGTTGAGGTTTAAAACTCCATGCTTCAGTTCCTCGCACATCATTAATTCTCCCCCACTAAGGAGTGCTATAAACCACTTTACTATCAGTGCTGACTCCGACATAAAAATAAAATAAATAAATCTGTAGTTGTAATACAGAAACTTCCTCCTCTCTGAGATCTGTGACCTCCAGCTTCCTGCTGAATATGAGCTGGAAAAGAGAGATGTGGAGGGGCTGGTTCCTTGCATTGCTTGGTATTCCCATCCCCCACGGAAGTGGGAACAAATGTTTTTAATTGACAAATAAGAGATGATAAATGGACAGCTGTGATAGAAGCCTCTCCTGGGATGTTGTGTCTTGTGCACTGAAAAGTGAAGTAAGTGATTTTGGTTTTTTTCCCCAAAACACTATCTCTCCAGAAAGATCTAAACATTTATCTTCTAAACATATACATCCCACTGGGCATGAGGAAATGCTTCCATTCCTTTTGAAATACTGACCTTTTGGATCAGGGAACTTTGTGACTTGGGAAATGGAAGGACACTTTAGATCATGCCCTCTTTTTATTTCTTTTATCTTTAGTTAAG
This sequence comes from Pardalotus punctatus, assembly GCA_013400915.1. Lineage (NCBI taxonomy): Eukaryota > Metazoa > Chordata > Aves > Passeriformes > Pardalotidae > Pardalotus > Pardalotus punctatus. The sequence continues at coordinate 696,431 of VZTX01031054.1, read as the reverse complement.
GCTTTAAAATTTTCTCTGATTTCTGGGTTTGGAATTTATTTGTAGAAATATTTTTTTTTCTTTTGTGAGTTTCCTTACTGAATGAGTTTTTATGGTCTTGCTATAATTAAAGAAAATGGAGGGTCAAATGTTGTCTTTTATGAGACCAACTGATTGAAATTCAAAAGAAGAGACACTTCCAGGCACAGAAATTCTTCACTGAATTACAAACACCAGTTTTCAAAATTAAATTTATATTAAGAACGGTTTAAACTTGAATTCTCTACACAGAAATTTGAGAGTTGATAAATGTACGGGCTCTGTACCCTGTTATAATTTTTCTCATTCCTGAACCACCAGCAGTTCCTGTGTGTTCTGATGAACCAACCTTTCCTCTCTCTAACGACTGACTGAGTGTTGCCTCTTTGTGTTGCAGGTAGAAACCTCTCTGGTGATATAATTGATTCACTTGTGCAAGCTAAACTTGTATCACGAGTTTCAAGCTGTATTTTGGTTTGAGGATCAAAGCTTCAGCCTGCATATCCTGAAAGCTGCTCTGGCTTTTAGCGTATAGCATTAGTCACATTAAAGATATTATCTCTGTAAATTCACTCCTGTATATATCTTGCAGTAGTGGTGTGCATGTTCACGCCATCACTTCTACAGAGAAGGTAACTGAAAAGAGCAGATGTCATATATTTGATCAAATCTTTCCCTTTCATGAGCTTCCTGTTTAAAGAAAACAAAGATGAATGAGTTCTGAGAATTTGAGTTCTCTGCTGTTTGCACAGAGTTCTTTTTTGAATGTTTTAGTAGGCTTACACTTACTCTACTCTCATGCAGAAACATGGCAGGAGCTTACTGTGAATTTCTGTAATGGAATAAAAAGAAGAAAAATATTTCCAAAGCTCTTTTTAAATACAATAGAGAGAAGGAAAAAGCAGGCAAAGCACAATCGCTAATTTTCTGGTTTTTTACCAGTTAGAAGGCCAATAATGAATTAACAATTTGAATGTAATAGTTTTATGTTGTGATTCTCCCAGCCATTCCCAACCAACTTCCAGTTCTCTTTCACCCAGCTCGCTGGTTTGGCCAGGTTTGAAAGCAGCCAGCTAAAGGCATTTTCTCCCTAGCAGTCCCTCTTGCTCCTGCTAAAGCCCAGGCTGAAGTCTCGCTGCCCTGGGCCCGTGCAGGACAGCCCCAGCAGCCTGTGGCGGCGTTTCTGGGCCTAAAGCTCTCTCTGTTGGCCTGCAATGGAAATGGGAGCCCTCTGCCTGCAGGTCCTGGGGACTAAAGGTGATTCCTAAACAGGCTTTGGGTGACACAAAGTAGTATAGAAACAGACAAAACAAATGAAAACATATTTTTCCAGATCTGACTTTCCTTCCTACCATGAACTATGAACAGGGGTTTTTAAAGTCAGTGTTTGGGATCCCTTGACATTTGCACATCAAAGCTTTTGTTTAAAATTGCAGATTTTTTTCCACTTTTCAGCATCTCAGCTGTTGGCCAGAAACTGTCTCCTGGCACAGAATATGCCCTCTATGTTCTTCTCTTATGCTGTCAGTTCCTGGAATTTAGAAATTATTTCACAATGATTTGTGTCCTTTTGTTCTAGAGAAACTCCTTCACTCTAATCATTTTCTGCAAGAAAAGCAGTACAAAACCATTGTGTCCAGTCTTCTCAGGAAGGGCAGCTACTCTTGCTCTATGAGGAGGAGTGTGACATGGTAAGAGGGAGCCAAATAAACTAGAATTTAGAAATTAAGAGATGGATTCTTCAAATGATAAACCCTACATGTCTTGGCAAGTGTGAGTTGGATGAAAAGTCAAATTTCACTTACTAGAACTTGCTAATCAGTGCATGGCAAACACAGCCCCAGAGACATTTCTGAGTTCCTCTGTCAACCTTAAAGCAGATTTTCAGCTGTCTGTGGTTCCTAACTCACGAAATTCCAGGCAAGCAAAGCTGCTCTTGGCTACCTGTTGCTCTCCTAAGGTCCCTGTGCCAGATGTTTGCTCTCTCTGCAGTACAAAAAGGGCAAGGACATCCCAAAACATCACTATCTGCCATAGGCAGTAAGCAATGCAAAGAAAATCTGTTTCTGTGGCAAGCTGTGCTGCTTGCCCTGGCTGGTGAAGGCAGGGAGAATGATGAAGATTTTCTTGAACAGTTTTTTTTTTTTTCTATAGCATACATATGGGAATAGAAGGTGGAAAGAAATTACACGTTTTCACAGATTTTTAGGTCTAATAGGAATTCTTATGTCATAATTTCAGAAAGAAAGTCGTAACTTAGCAAGCCAAATTCCTTCTGTTGGACTATGATGAAACTCTTCTGTTGGACTATGATGCTTAGCTACAGAACAATAAATGTGTTTTTCATTCCCTTTTTCATATTATAACTTGTTCCAGTTCTGGAAAACAACCTCAATTACCAGTAAGAATTAAGTTCTTTCCCCCACCCAAAATTATCTACCTGGAACTCCAAGCTGCTGGTGCTGGTTCTTGTGTGAAATTTAATAATGAAGTAGCACTGAGTATTATCTTACAGTCTGATGCATATGCATTGTAAATTAATCACAACTTGATCATCTTTTGATGATCTAACCATACAGTGAAATCTTTGTAAGGAAGTGAAAAAACTGTAAGGAAATGTCTCTAACTTTTGCTAAAGGTCATATCTCTCTGTGCCAGATTCTACAATCTCTTTAAAGTGTTTTATTAGTCAATGGTCTACAGCCAGGTAAAAAAATTCTGTCTCTGGCTGTCCCCCACTTCATTTTTGATGTGAGGAACAGATTATCCCTTGCTTTTGCTTTCTTTCCTTGTTTCATTTGCCATGGAATTGCTTTGAAAACTTGTATTCTTAGCTCCATGTCTATTGTGACCCACATGTTTTTGAGCTTCTACTTTCTGAAATAGTCTCACATAATTAAAACCTGATATCTTACTCTTTGATATATAACTTTATTTTTTTATCAGCCTTGGAATGGGTCTAATTCTTCAAGTGGTCCCAATTTTTTTCTGTACAACTGTCCTGTTCTCTGTCATTATCTCTCACCCCATCAGTCCTTTTTTTAGCCTGTAAATTTGACAACCTGTGATCTGAGACTTGCAACCAAATCACCATGGAAACTTCAAATAGCACCGAACTCCACTGGAAATACTTTTCAGGAATGATCGCCTGTGGATAACCTCTTCAGGGGTTACCAGCAGTCAGTGCTTACCCACAAAATGGGCACTTTGCTCAGGGTGCTGACATTTTCTAAAATAAGGCATCAGGTACTGGGTCAGAGTGTTCGCCAAAGTTAAAATAGGGCTTTCTTTTTTGCAGCTTAAAATGAAGTTCAAAAGAAGTATGTGAGGGAGAGGTGGAAAAGACTGGTGAACAGAACTGTGGAGTTCAGGAAGGGAACCAAAAAAGAGAAGGCAATGGGAAAAAAAAGAGGATCTTTGTTACAAATAGAAGTATAGTATAGTTTCCTGTCGACCCAATGACTTAATGCAGTCATTGTGACACTCTCCAAAAAACATGGAGCAGGTTCTTCAAGGTCAAATGGTCATTTTTTTTTTACAGCAGTTTGGGTTTTAAAATTGTCTTTATATTTCAATTACACTCATGTTGTGCACTCTTCAGTTGTTGATTACATTGTTTTATTTATTTTATGTGTGTGAGTTTTCTGACTTAAACATCGAGGCATTGCCAGTTCTCTTCCATTTGACTGTATTTCATGAACACATTTCAAAGCACTACATCGGACAGTTAATATTAGTGATCTGGCTTTGTCCGGTCTTTCTCATCTCTCGGTCTGTAGGGAGTGTTGGAGGTTGGAAGGAGGTAAAGAGTTATTGCTGTACAAGTGGTTGCCCCAAAAGAGAGTTGATGAGCTGAAAAGCATTTCCTGTAATGCACTTCACAAAGAAAACACCATCACTTGCTAAACTCAGTGATACCAGTTCGTTTTCTAGTTTTGACAAAGACCTTTTGTATTGTGGCTCAAGCTTGTGCCTTGGCTGCTCCTTCATTTGTGTCTAAACGCAGTCACTGTTTCCAAGGAGTTAACAGGTGAAAATAATTTCTCTAATTGTCTCATTCTCCGGTGCTCCAGACGTACTTTGAGAGATAAAAGGACAATGAAGATGATAATGAGGTACTTAAGGTTACAAAAGCACTGCTGGGTAGGTTGCATTAAGCATCAGTTTCTCGGTCCTACGGAGTCTGATCCTACAATGCTAATGGATTTATAGTAATGAAGCTGAATCAAGTTTTTAGGATTTGTAGTAAGATGCTGTGGCTGACTTGTGCACACAGGTTCTCAGGAGACACCAAGTCCTTACAGCGTGGCACCCTCCCGTGTATCTGTTCAGGAAGGAGTTACACAGTTCAGCACTTTGCAGGGCGACCCGAGGCTTTGTTATCAGCTCGAATTGAAACTGCGTTCGTCCAGGTGGAGTTTGGCTCACCGGGGTGATGGGGACAGGGGTGGGAGCGCTGCTCGGAGTCACCGCAGCCCCGGCCGCCAGCGCTGTTCCTGCTGCCGCGGCGGGGCAGGAGGAGCCCGAGCTGGGACCCTGCCCTCCCACAGACACTCCGAGCAAGGCTGCCTCTGGAAGGTCCTGCTTGCTCCCTGCCCTTCTGTATTAGCACTCAACGTGTTAGGTAATTTATTTCCAGTCAGATAGAACGACTGTGTAAAATAGTTCAGGGAATGCAAAACCCAACCAACGCCATCATTGTCTTTGCACCTTTTTAAAGAAACTGTTCTTCAGCTCTCCAGGGGTAAGCTAAAATAGTACATCTGTCTTTTCTGTCTTAAAGTTTCTGATGAGTCTTGCATTTTATATTTTGTTTTATTCACTTGATGATATTAAAAACCATCATTCCCTGGCCCTGCTAGCACCCGCAGGGTGAAGGTGTCTGAGGGCTGCTCTCCTGAGGGGATGGTGAGGGTGTCTGAGGGCTCCTCACCTGAGGGACAGTGGGGTGAAGGTGTCTGAGGGCTGCTCTCCTGAGGGGATGGTGAAGGTGTCTGAGGGCTGCTCACCTGAGGGGATGGTGAAGGTGTCTGAGGGCCCCTCACCTGAGGGCATGGTGAAGGTGTCTGAGGGCTCCTCACCTGAGGGACTCACAGGGTGAAGGTGTCTGAGGGCTCCTCACCTGAGGGGATGGTGAAGGTGTCTGAGGGCTGCTCACCTGAGGGACGGTGGGGTGAAGGTGTCTGAGGGCCCCTCACCTGAGGGGATGGTGGATCAGGCCCAAACAGGTCAGGCCCAAATGTGTTTTTTCCTTGCTTGAGAGTGTTTTTTCTCTAGAGAAAGGAAAGCTGGTGGAGGTGGAAGGGCAGGATTGGTTTTCTCTAGAGAAGGGAAAGCTGGTGGAGGTGGAAGGGCTGGACTGGCCTCAGTCCTGTCTGTGTGTGGGGACTGGGGCAGGCCGGATGGTGGCAGGAAAGAAGTGGTGCCTGAATCTTGGAAAAGACAATCCCCAGCTGAGGGGAAGCCCTGAAGCCAATGGCACCAGAGGGGCAGTGTCAGTGTAACACATGTGCCAGGTAGGGAAACACGGCTTTTAAGGTGGAGAAGACAAATAGATGCTTTGCTGGGTGGGCGCTCCTGAGGGCTGGCCTTCTCCTCAGGGGCGATGGTCATGGTGCCAGTGAGGTGAGGGGCACCCTGCAAAGCCCAAAGGCTGAGCTGGGGAGATGAAGGGATCCCAGTAATGGGCTTGGTGCTGTTTGGTCTGCCCAGGTAATGTGGTGGGTTTGATGGTCTGTCCTGACCCACAGTTGCTGTTTGGCTGAACAATGGCTCAGGCAGCATAAACTGCTTTGAAGGTTTGGGTGTAATTTGTGCCTTCAGCCTGGTCACCCTTGTTGGGTATCAGTAAATATTGAAGGGGAAATGCAAAAGTAGTTCTTTGCCCCTCAGCTTAGGCCAGGAACAGTTTTCATCAGTCCTTTTCCACAGCTTTGTTTTACTGCTCATCTTCTTCTGGCCTTAACTGCATTGTTATGTTTTGGTATAGTTCATGTTATTGATGTATTTTTCTGTAGATAAATATGTATAAAGTGAGGAATCCAGCTTGGATTGTGGTTGCTGACATTGCATTCAGTTTGTTTCCTGAGTGAAACCATGATTTGCTGTTAAATGATTCAAATTGATCCATTTTATTGTCTAAGACCTGCAGAGATCATGTGATATGGCAGGAGGCCACGAGCTTATCAGTTAGCACAGAGGGGAGATACCTGGTGTTGGCACAGCATCAGCTGTCAGCAATTCTAATAACCCACCAGCACCCACTCAGGCAGACTGACAGATATTTCTGGGTTTCTTCTTTTTGTGGTTTTCTTCTTAGGGTGTCCTTTTGTGCTTTCATTTAAGAGGCTATGCTATGATAATTGTACGTTTCTAACTTTTGCCTAATTGCATCAATATTCTGAATTTGACTTGCTGTTTTGCAGCATCCCATTCATAGATTATTGCATGATGATTCATGTCCTGTTGTGTTGGTTGCTAAATTAACTCCAAAGAGTGAAGCATAGCATGTATTCAGCACTTTTTGCACAGAAAATTTGTGAATGCACTCAGCTGCCTGCCTTGGAAGACTGATGCCAAATGGCTTGTGATGTACTTTATTGCTGCTCTTCCAGCTGGGTGTTTCAGGTTTCTCATAATTCAAAGTAATAGAAAAGATTAGAAAAATGTGGTTATTCTATGATCTTTCTTTCCCAGGTTTGCTGTCATAAATCACCCTAAGAGCCTGTAGCTGCTGATGAAAAGGGTAATCCAATCTTTCCCTCTAATCCCCAGCAGTGCCTGTGCACTGCCTTCCCTGTGTCGGTGGCAGCAGTTGTGTGGCTGTGCAGGCAGCCGAAGTGGAAGAAAACAAATAAACTTTTAGCTGTTTCAGCGTTTTCTGGCTTGCCACACACCAGTGATTGCTGGTGGTGACACAAAAAAGGGCAGGAGCACGCAGACGAGTGTGGGCTCCCATGGGTTGAAGGTGATGATGAAATCACGGCTGAAGAGCAGCACAAAGGGAAGAGGAATTCATCTTTTGTGCAGATATGCTGTGTCTTGGGTTTTTTTCCAAATTAGCTATTTGCAAATAAGAAACACTTTCTCAGTTTTCATTTGCAATTTTTAAAGCTTCCTCTTGTGCTGCTCATCCCATATTCCTCAAAACAGCAGGGTATTTCCTGAGCAGAGGGAAGGGCATTAGCTGAGGAATCATGAGATTGTGTGTGGAATTCTTTTGGTAACACTCGTATTTCATGTCAGCACATTTTTGTTTTCTCTCTGACTTCTGTTGATCTTAAAACGTATGTAAGACAGCTCTTACTAGAATATGAATTATGCCCATTATATATTTTTTAGACTTTCAAATCAATCTTAGTGCAAGTACTACTCCTGTTACCCTGGTAGAAGTTTTCTTTGAACTTTTTGTTTTACTTGAGGTTTGCAGTGTGTTTCAGGTATTTATAGAGTTCTCTGTTTCAAAAGGCTGCTCAGGTTTTTTTGTTTGTTTGGGTTTTTTTCCTCAGAGTGTAATTGGAAAGCAACTCGAAGTTACTGTTTTAGGCAATTCTTATGAGAGCTATGTAGGTCATAGGTTACAATGTATTTTCTAGGTTTTTCTCAATTCTAGACTCTTCCTTAGGAAAATTTTATTTTTCATATTTTCTGATTGTTCACTTGGTATTGAATGCAGTGGGGTTTTTTGTTTGCTTGTTTCATTTTAATGATATCCATCTTAGTGACAAATTGATTTATAGTCCTCCTGCTTTTAGGGCAAAGTCCTAGATAGTCTAACAGAAAGATTGTGGTTTTCTCTGAATTTTCTTAACGAAATGTCAGGAGCTGCAGATGCAGAATCCTTACTAAATGCTTGATTTCTGAAATCCTGTGCCCTGGCCAGGTAAACTGGTACATGAGTGAGTGAGCTCTGGTGAAGTGTTTCTGTCCTGAGGGGGATATTTCGTGGGAATGTTGAGGCAGTCTCTGATGCTGTGGATTCAAAGAAAGCCCACGTGGACGGTCACTGTTTAGTTTTGGGTTTGTTTTCCTTACACTGCCACTCAGCGGTCAGTAATGTGGCATCAGGAGATTCCGAGAAATGCCTCAGAAATTCAGAAATGCCTCTGGCAAGTGGGCAGCTCCTGGTCTGGGGAGTTCTTTCATGGTGGGATTGCACTGGAGCTCTCTCAGGGCTGAGGAAGCCTTGCTGCATCACCGGATGAAATCCTGTTTAACTACAAAGTTTTCAAGAAATGCACTTGAATCCCGTGCCAAGAACTTGCTGCTCTGCTGTAGAGAATCGAGATTGCACTTCCATTTAGAGGAGAGAGAATCAAATGAGAGGTTTGCTTTGTTTTTTTTTTTTTTTTTTTTTTTTTTTTCTGTTCTTTTCCTGTTGCTGCTCTGTATGTCTTGAAATTTGTCTCACTTAGGTGACTCATCTCTCCACAGTCCAGTAAAGAAATGTAAGAAATGGGAACATTTAGAGGGCAACTCAGCCTAGCCTGAAGTCATTCCGGAGAAATGAAAAAGAAAGGTGCTTAGGAAAAGAAATGAAACATTTTTCATGTCCAGAAATATAGAAATGAAATTTAGAATATTTGTAATGTTTTAAAATTTAAAAGTATGCTATTTCCATGTGGATAACTGAATACACTTAAATTCAAAATATTTATTTACAGATAACTATTTCAATTGTAATGCTTAATTTTTTAATAGTTTGATTAAATTAATTGCAAAATCTTGAATGTTTTTGATAAGCAACCAGCTGGAAAATTTTGCTCCTCTTGGTTTTCCAGAACTATTTAATCTTCAATGTGCATTTGGTATGTGGTGGACTCTTTCACAGGATGCTGCGAAACATATGTGGCAATTTGGTTTTCAATGAAAAATCACAATTGGGCCACTTTCATCCTTTTCAGTGAATGTGTGAGGAAATCAGTGGGACCTATCTGTGACCAATTTTTGAGCTGAACATACTTGGGTGTTCTCTAATGCTTTTCTATGATTATTTTTCAAGCTGTAAGCTTATTGAAACACCTGCATCTTGTCATTTGAATTCCTGTTCTTTGGTTATCTACATCTCATGAAATAATTTTTGCAGTCTCTGATTGCATAATAGTGGCATCTTCCAGCATATAAATTATTAGGTAGATAACTTGGATCTCAAAATTAAGTAGCTGCTAGATGTTCCTGCAATGAAGGGTACTTGTAAAAATTAGAACTTGTGAGTGCAGGAGGTTCATCAGACTGGCTCAGGAGTAGGGCATATGGTGTGTATTGTCACCAGTGAATGGTGCCAGGCAGGACTAAAATTTTGCTGGTATTTTTCAGTTAGGAAAGTTTTAAAATGCTTGGAGATGGGAAAGTTTAATTAATGATGAAAGGTGCAGTTTGAATGCTTCCTTCTCATTATGTGTCCTTTACTGGCTGCATTTCACTATGGGCTTTGCAGAGTAGGGATGTGAAAGGCTCCATCTCAGATATTTGGGGTCAAATCAAAAGGTGAATTTCTGCCTGTGTCTTGACAGCTTAGAAGCAGCAGAGGCAAGGAAAGCAGCACAAAATGATGATAAATTTCTCTCCTTTCTGAAAGAAGAGATATTTGTGGGAAAGTACAGTGCAAGTGATAGGCTTGAAGAACAACAACCATTGAGCTGGAAGAGAACAGATCTTATTGTAGAAACATTTGATGTTATGAACCTTATTTATAGGTCATCATTAGAAAGGAGGGCACACTGAGGAGGAGTGTGAGCAGCAGCAGAGGAGGCAGCCCTTCAGCATGGGGTGCACTGCTCGGAGCTGCTGTGGGCTGCTGCTGTTGGACAGCAGGAAGGGTGGCATCACGGAGAGGCTGGAATGCTCAGCAGTTAGGATGAAACCCAGTCCCAAAAGATCAAGTTAAAAGAAGGTTTGAAAGAACTGCTGCTTTTTTTTATCCCCTGCTAGACAATACTCTTCAGGGATAAACTGAGAGTTTGTGCTTTGGAAGTGGACAAAGTGGATAGTTTAAGGTGGTTACCAATAGAAATGTGAGATGGAATTCAAAAGAAAGCTTGGGCTATGTATTTCTGTGCTGAAATACATGATGCAGTCTGCAATTCAGCAAAAGCTTTTCAAAACAATCCCCAAATCCAGCCTTATTCAGCAATGGCATATTTTTCAAAAATGGCAACCTGCAAGTGAAGAACATTACTGAGTCTGCTGAATTACTTGAGTGCTCTTGAGAATGTCACAGCATAATGTGGAAGTACAGATTCAGGAAGACATCCTTACTGAGCAAAGGGTTTAAACAAGGGCTTATGTCCATTTTGGAATTAGGACAGTTAACATTGCTTCTATGCCAAATTTCATAAAGCTTAAGAACATGTTTACATTTAAAAGACAATTAAATGATCTCTTGAATTAGGGGCTACCTTAGCAGAAGAAAACAGCTGAAGCAAGTATTGTAAATTGATTGAAAATAACTGGAAATTGTTTTGGGATGAATGTGACAGAAAATAAGGAAGATGGTTTTAAACAAAGTTGAAAAGGATTGTGATATTAAGAAAATGTGCTCAACCTTTTTGCTTTACCTTGTGTTGTGAACAGCTGTAAAAAAAGCCCAATTTTGTACCTATGAGATAGGACATTTGCAGGTTGTGAGGATGATTAATAGTATGCAGCAGTCTTTGGCAGGAATAACTAACAGAGGAATGAGTAAGAGTGATGGAGTTTAGTGTCTTGTAATGCTGCTGGTGCTTTCCATTTAAAACCTTCTTGCCTATTATTCATCCAAATCAGTACAAGCTATCTTCTTTCAAATTTCAGACTTTCACAGCTCATTAAAATGTGAAGTTAGTCAAGCAAAATAATTCTGTCACCACTCTGTAACAAATCTTTAACGATTGTTGAACACATTTGAAAATAGTCCAGGAGAACAGCTGCATAGGATTAATCATTCTAAGGACAAAACCTGATTTTTCCAGACCTGTGTATACACCTCGCAGTCTCTTTTTCTCAAATGAAAAGCCTGTTCCTATTAAAAAGCTGAAACAAACCAACAATTACTTTTGACAAATTTTTCTTCTTTTCCAAACAATCAGCTAATAAAAATCTCTGGCAACAAGCAACTCAATCATGACCCTTCTGAGTGTGGGGTTTCATTAAATTCCAACCCTGTCACTGCACTTCCAACGGCTGTTCCATCCTCACGTGGAGCTAGGCCTGTGGATGGCAGCTGGCAGCTCCAAGCCTGCTTGTCTGGTTCTTTGTGTCCGGCTTGGTGGTGACCCCAGGTCTGCGGTGTGTCAGGGCTGAAAGGGCACTTGAAGAGGTCTGGAGCATCGTTTTATGGGGTTGTGCAAGGAGCACCTGTCACCTTTTACCTTACATCAACTGCAGGAATTCAGCAGATGTCTGCTGTCTGTCCCCTGGGTCACCGAGTGCTTCAAACTTCATACGTGTGCCAAAAACAACAGAAGTTAAAATTTATTTTTATTTCATCTGCTTTTGTTTCGATCAAGGGAAGTGAATAAAAAGTTTATTTATGACATGAGAAAATACTATTTTTGCAAAAATGCCATATTCCAAATTGTCCTCTGTCTTTGTGACATCTACTCCAGGATGAGAGTTCCCTGTCAGCTCTTCCCTGGCTGTAGCTCTCTCAATATTAATAAATAGAAACCCTGAAGTCTGTGGAACAAGATCTGCAAGGTCTCTTTAATAACACAATCATTGGTCTGGAGCAATTTATACTGTTTGAAACATCTAATCTCTGAATGCCCAAGAGGTGCCCTCACACTTCAGCTAGTCTGCTGAATTTTGCATAATTGAAGATGAGCAACTTGTTTTTTGTGTGAGAAAATAGTGATGGGTGTGGTGCATCCCTAAGTACAGATGGCAGAGGTGCATCAAACTTTTTTGACATTTGAACATTCTACTTCCATGAATTCTAATGTTTATTTTATGGGAACATATTCTTTTTGGAATGTATTCAAAAAGGCTATAAATTTGAGGTACACTGAATTTTCAGCAGGTGTGAGCTTAGCAGTTCGGTGATGGACAGAATGAACAAGCATTCACTGGGCCATATTTTCTTTAGAAAGCTGAATTCTGAGTGCCTGATGAAACTGAAAGCAAAGTGGCTCCAGTTAAGAACTGGTTGGCTCTTTAGTGAGAGAAGCACTTTTTGGTGTTTACTGTAAATAAATAGCTAAGGTGCTGGAGACGTAAAAAGAAAGAAGCACCATGATCATGTGGCAGTGGTGTGGGTTTTTTTATTCTATACTGTAATTAATTTAAAGATATTGACATTAGAAATACACAGAGAAATAGATATATATATTTTTCTTATGGGTCATAAGCCTGTAATTCCTGTCTATATTCTTAATTGTTAATAGTTGGATGTGATGGATTTTTCCAGTTTATTTCAAGGACCAGGAAAAAGAAAGATGTTTAAGTAAGGAAGCAATGTGTGAGCATTGCTCAAACAAGCCTGCTAGACTTTTCCAATGGAAACAGCAGGAGATCCCATTGGAATAATTGAACATCCCACACACCACCCCAGTGATTCTGGGATTCAACAACCGCAATGCACCTGGCGCCAGACAGCGTCTGCATTTGCAGAGCATTTCTCTGGATAGAAATGACCCAGCTGTCAGACACTGAGTCTGGACAACTAAAAGATGACTGTGGTACAGATGGACAAAACTCCCCTGTCAGATTATGCTTCTGGAAGAGCAAAGTTTAAAAGAATTTGTCAAAAATAACCACTATTTTTTTAGGACAAAAATAAACATCTTTATTCTGGGAGTAAGTCAAATACTAAACAGGAAACAACTGCTTATTTTTAAGAGTAAGAAGCCAGGATAAAATAGGGTTGCATGAAGCCACTTGCAAACACATAAATTATTAAAATGTTTTGCAGCTATTACTCAGATGCTCAATAGGATGAATTAAAACTTGCCTGCAAGAAACTAGGCAGGAGTCTTTTAACCCTACTACTGCTGTTTAGAGATTGTGCTCAGTGCTTATGGCTTGTATCTCTGGAAAAGGGATGGAATGCTTTGTGGGAGCTGTTACATGACATTTTTCTTGATAGGAAGTTGTTTAAGTTAATGAAAGCCAATTATCCCACTGTAGTTGTTGGTTTTTTAAAAATTACTTACACCAATGTTTTATGAAGAGCAGTGTTCTGTTCTCCGCCATCATGTCCTTTGTAGCCTGAATCTTGGGTATTATTATCCTAATTTTGTGTCCTCTGCAGCCCACCATCAAAATGGTACCAGTAAAGAGTAAGGCTCTTTGACATGTGCAATGTTCATTCTGCTGTAGTAATTTTTAGTTTGTGGAAATAAAGTACTTTTCAAGGTAGTTATATTTGTGCTGTAGTTGGGGATATTGAGGCCAGTTGCCTTCTCCAGGGTCGCAGCAGCAGAGCCAACACAAGAACAAAAGTCTCATGATGGAAAGCTGATTTTATGCTGTACTTAGAGCTGCAAGGGGCACAGATCCCTGTGTCATGAACAACTGAGGGCATTTATGCTCTTTTCAAAAAATCTTTTATTGTCAAAACAGATGAGACCAGTAACTCTCACATAATAGAATTGATAGGCCAGTTTAAGTTAATTTCCATTCCTCACTTACCATTCATTCAAATAAAATCTTTAACACTCAAACTTAGTGAGAGCTGGAAGCACTGCACTCAGAAATAAATTGAAGTGGACTTCATAAAAAGGAGCAGAGGACAAAACATTTCTAAAGGCTGTGCAGATAGGCAAACTTTGAATTAGTTCTAATACAGACTAATAACTTTTACATGTTCATGAATCAGAGAAAGGTTTCCTTAAATAATTTAGTGTTTGCTAATGTCTGTGCCAACCAGAATATAAATATATCCAAAACTTCATGCAGATATAGTGACCTTCTTGTCTTACTATAATATTTACACTATTTGCAGTCAGGTAATTTATGAGCTGTGGTGTTCATAGTATGCCTATAGAATAAATATTCAATATAAAGAGAGAAACAGCAGATTTTTCTTTTAATCCTTCATAGCAGAAATATACATCTCTGTATAATGGCACCCTTATTAATGTATTTCTATGTTGTTCTGTTTCTTCAGAAACCATCTGTTGGGGCTTGGGTTTTTCCTTTTTTTCCATGAAAATGCATTGAAGGTCTTTGCCTTGTAAGTTTGACAATGCTGCTTGTTTGTGAAAAACTGAAAATATTATCATCCCCAGCAGTATGATCAATGGCCTCACTTTGGCTCTCAAAATCAAGTCACCTACTCACTTTGAGTCCTCTAAACTCCTCTTTAATCAATGGAAAAAGAGAGAGTCTACAGGATAGCCACCTTCACAGCCTAGATGCTAATATTAAAATGGGGTTGTTGGAATATTTTGCACTGTCTGACCAACATTAGTGTACCATGGAGCAAAATGATCATTGTAGCTATGTAAGACTAAAATAATTAGATTAAAAATGTATTGTAGGATTGGTCCAGTGAGCAGTATTTAGGTCTAGATCCTGTGCTTAGTTGTAGACTAAATAGTAATAATAAAGTAAACATTATTTTAAATAATTTACTTTAAATAAAGTAAATATTTACTTTACTTGTCATGGTAAAGTCTCTGAGTTGACAAGACAAGTTCCTAATAGAGATTTCAGCAGGTGTATGGTATATGATATGTGTGTAAGTTGTCCCGTCCAGGTTGTTTATGAACTCAATTTGGTGGAAGAAGACGAGTTAGAATGTGTATGTGATACCATGTTTCTACATAATTCCATTGCTGCTATTTCACTTCTTTTTTCTCCTTGCACCTGAACTATTATTTGATTTCTTGACTTATGGTAGTTTTTCTTTTCAGAGATGGGTGGCTGCTAGAAGGCAAAGCTGCATTTGTGGTAGCCAGCTTCAATTTCTCAGTTTACCAAATGCCTTCATTGTGCCCTTGAGTGAAGTAAATCTCAGGTGTCCAAAGGTGCTTCTGAACACATGAGCAAATTAAGATCAGTCATGTTCTACTTCACTTCCCTGTCATCCCCATTCATTCCAAAGTGGTTCTGAAGAGAAATAAACAAAGTAAAGGCTTTGTGGTGTATTACTGTGAGAGGAATTGTAAGAGTTCTTGAGACAGTGAAATTATAATTCCTTTCTAGACGGTCCTTGCCAGAGTCCTCAAACACTTCCCTCCCAGTGTCATTGTGTGCAGTTAATGAGCTCCTGTAACACAGAGAGTTGTGCTTTGGTACTTGAAATTCAGGGACATTCTCCTGCTGCAGCAGCATCTCAAGCCATGAGAGCTGTTATCAATGTTAGCAAAATGCCACTTTCCTCACATGGAAAAAAGGCACATTGGCCATTAGCAACAATCTGCCCACCTGCCAGTGGATTTAGTGCACAAATCTACACAATCACTCGCACTATATTTCAAGTGATGAAACACTGCAGAGATAGCATCCAGGAAAATGTTTTCCTTTGCCCGAGCTTCAAGTGGAGGCTGAGTATTTGTTATTGAGTCAGAAGGGGCATACTTATTTTTGTACCTTCCTGAGTAAATTTTATTACTGAATTTGAATGATGGCTCAAATGTTACCTCAAGCAAGTTCCCTTTTTTATGTCAAAGAATGTAAATCAAATCAGGCATAAAAATTCAAGAGCTCTTGAAAGCACTATGCAACTGGTACAAAACAGAGTAGCAATAAGTAGGCACTCTTTATTACCAGTGTTTTCTGGTGGCAGAAAATGAATGTTTGCTTTGAAGTGAATGCTGAAGTGAATTAAGCAAGATTCTATTCAAGTCACGGTTAACAATGTGGTTATTGGGATCTATTTTTATCTGTTTATAACCATAATTGAAACAGTTACTAGCCCCATCCTTTGTAAGACTGAACATGGAAATGCTAAACATGAGTAAATAATAATCTCCAACAGACCTGGTAACTGTAATCCAAAGCAACAGAATATTGTAAGAAAAATGGGGCAAATCAACAAGTGTTGAAGGATGTAGAAAATATTGGTAATTAAAAGAGAAAAAAAATATTTCTTTCCTTCAATTCATTATTTCCATATTCCTATAGTTACTATTTTTATCCGATGTGGTAACAATTATCTGATGTTATCTGAGAGCCCTACTCATGAGGGTTTGGTAATGTGTTAATTTCCATAGTAATGTGCTTCATTTTTCTTTCTGTATACAGAATCAGGTTTCTGGCAGTCTCTGGAGGAACTTCAGAACTGTAAGTTGGAAATGAATGAACACTGCATCCGTCACATTTTACAGTCTTGCCATGAGAGAAAGGCACTTGTGGACTGGGCTCCAGGTTCCAGTGCTGTAGGTACCTTTCTTAACGTGTAGATAAATCATGTCAATGTAGTAGGATTGCAGAAGAATATAAAGTCAAACACATTAATCTGCGTGCCTGAAATCACTGATGTATTTGCAGGAAGTGTCAAAAACATTAGCAGCACTACAGCTTTGTTTATAAAAGTGACAGGTTAGCTAAAATGGGATTGCTGTACCTTGCCTTAGCTGCATTATAATTTTTGTGTCAAATATGAACAAGTGACAACTGTGTTGACTGCAAAGCACTGCTGCTTGGTGGCATTAGAGATTCAGCTCTATCACCAGTATTGCTTCTTTCTGTGAAAGATTCCCACCTGTGCTTACAACTGCTGTGATGACTGAACAGCTTGCTGTCTGATTTCTTATTTTACCTTTCTGTGATATGGATGAGTTCACAGTTGTGATTGCCTGTGATTTTCCAAACAGCAAACATAGTACTTCATTTTGTAATAAATCATAATAGGCATGAAAATGGGTACAACAACAGCTGCTAACATTTAGTTTCAAAGTAATACACAGATTTTGAACCGCTAGTGAAGACCCCTGTCCTTCTCAGGTGGTAGGGAAGATGTAGTTTACCAGATATTGTTGTCTTAGGCATTCCCCATCACCATATTTTAGAAAAAATGTGCAGTTCCTTAATTTGAGCTGTTTCTATGATTGTGCTTATAATCTGCTAATTATCCCTGCCAAGGACAACTTGTTTGTTTGTCAAAGGACCTAGGTATGGCTCACTGCTTTCAGAGAAAGCAAGTTGCTACTTAAAACAACCCATTTGCCTGATTTAGTACAGGTCCTGTATGCTCCAGAGAAACTATTTTAGTCCACACCACAGCCAGGATGTGAGTGGAAGTGTCAGCCACAGGTCAGCCCTGGTGATGGAACAAATCTCATGCCTATAGCACCCCATTAGGCAGGTCAGTGGATCCCCTCCTCTCCCCCTCATACTGGGCTGTTGAGAAGACCAGCTTTGGCAAAATGACCTTCCTCCGAGTAGTTCTTGTGCATTTATGCTCTGTGGGCTCATGGTTCATCTCTTGTGTTTTCCAGGTCTTTCTGTGTATGCTGGAGATTGTTTTGTTCCTATTTTAATAATTACAGATTGCATATTTTGGAAAGGTTTCCAGCTGCTGCTGCCATCTGTCCTCTTCACACACCACATAAAACATTTTTTTTTAATCAGCATTTGGTCTCTGTGGCCAGAGGAGCTGGTGTGACGCAGACTCAGTACTGCTGGGGACAGGCAGCCTAGCAGGGGGCAGAATGAATCCTGAATGATCCTTGTGGGGTTGCACTCGGCATATGGACTGTTTCTGTCAGTCTTCCATCACATGCCTCTGTGTGAGAGGTCTGGAACGGGCTGTTGGTGACACAGGAGCACACAGGTGACCCTGGGAGCTGGACATTCACGGTCAGTAGTCACTGGGGTTTGACATTCTCGGGGAAGATTTCCTCCTACAGCTGTACTTCCTCTTGTCCTGAGGGGTCCCATCCATACACAGCATTGCCTCTTACACATGTTAAACCTCATTCACAGCATAGTAAATGTACCCCTGAAAACAGCTGTCCCTGATGACTTCTTGCTCTGAGTGACCTCTTCATCCATCATTAAATTTAGTTTTCTTGTCAGTACCTTTAATCTTTCATGTTCAGAGTGACCAGAGAGGAATGCTTCAAAGCACATAAGAAGATAAAAATCTGTTACATCAAGTGGGGCAGTCCCTCATGTCCCAGTAACCAACAGATAGGTGTGATGTGGATTTATCAGATCTCTCTTTGCTTTGAGTCATAGTTTCTTTTTCATTTTTTTTTAACTTTGGGGAGAACAGCACTGTCTTCTTCTTAGCTCAGGTGCAGAACATGGAGTATCCGATACAGCAGTTTCCAAACAGATGGTTTATCTCTTTCTGTCCTTGAATGCAATTTCTTTTCATTTTTAATCAATACTGCAGCATAAGGGAGATCTCTACTGAAAGCTGATAAAATTCTCCTTCATTTCTATTACTGTAATAACCTAGGGGCCACTCTGTAATTTCCAGCATTTTTTCTTTCAGCTTTCTGCTATCTTAGCCAAATTTTCCTCTGTGAAACTCTCTTGTCACTATGTTCTTAACTGAAATACTTTGCTCTTAATTAGCTTTAATAATATTCAGTCATTACAGTGGCCCAGTGGCCGGTGTGGCTCATTTATCTCAGTTAAGGAGTTATTTATATCGCCACTGATTCCAGCTTCTTTCAGAATCAGAAAACCTGGATCCCAAGATAAAAATATTCTTTCAAGGAGATAAATTTTTAAAAATACATTTCAGAAGTAGTGAGTAAAATGTGCACACTCCTGTTGATATTACCTTGATTTAACCACATCTGAGAATAATAGGACTCTGTCTGGCTTAAAATCCCCTTAATTACTAGAACAAAGACTATAAAGAATAAAAAAAATATAAATCTTACATTAATCCTGAACTCAGCTGCTCCATAGCAAAATCTTGCAGTGGGCCATTGAGAAGGAAGAGATAAAACTGTGAACTGCTGATTTAGATGATCAGTATTAAAAACTAATGATGTTTGGAGAGAGAAACATAGGAAGGTATGGAGAAATTTACTAACTCCTTGAACATTGTAATATAAAGATTTCCTAAATACTTCCACTAAATCCACCTTGCCAGGCAGCTGGGCTCAGCATGTAGCTGGAAAGCAGAAGGGATGAAGGGAGTGTGTCCTGGAATCTCATGGGGATTGCCCAAAACCTCTCAGTCCTGTTCTTGAAAAGGGGCTTATCAATTCAGTCCTATCAATTCAGTTTTTACCCCCCTGCCAACCAACAGAACCTCCATTTAGGATGTTTCTGAAATAGCTTTTCTGCTTTATAGAAGGGTAAAAGTGATCATGCTGTAAAGCCACTGATTTCCCTTGCTTTGCCCAGTGGAAATTCCACCTCTCCTAGAGGAGTGCTCAGTCTTAGAAACTATTTCTTTAAGGTTTTTACTTCCATCCAGATTTTTAACAGATGTCTAAAGCTGCAGCCACTATGATGAGTGAATGAGACCATGTGTCTGTTGGCTGATTGGACTTTTTATTTATTCCATATGGAATTAAGAAAAAACATTTGAACAGCAGTATTTTAGTGCTGACAACTGTGTCAAGAAGAGCTTATCTAGCAAGAAGAGCAGGAACAATCTATATGATCTCCTTGGTGGCCTGCAATTCTGTCTGTGTGAAAAGTGATGGAAACAAACAAAAACCTTTTGAAGAAAAATAACTTTGCTTTATTCTTCGTTGCTTTGCTAGTTCTGTTGTGCACAAGCTGAAGCATCTGGGGAATCATGGAATTAAATCGTTAAATTATCATGGAAAGGGTCTCCAGAATCTTTGAATCCAATCTTTGACCAAACACTGCCATGTCAACTAACCCAGCACACCAAGTGCCGCACCCAGCTGTTTCTTGAACACTGTCGGATGGTGGCTCCACCACTTCCCCGGTCTCTCATTCCAGTGCTTAACCACCCTTCAGGGAAGTGGGAAGGTGATGGGTTAAGAGAGACTTGTGAGATAAGTAGCAAAGAATTGACTCTAGTTTTACTTGAATCCCACCACGGGTGCCATTGTCACTGGGCAAGTCCTGGCTCTGGCACCTTGGACTTCTCTTGCCTCAGGCAGGTGGTGTGCCAGCCAACCTGGGGAAGAGTACTGGACGGCAAAAGGAAGGACAAATGGTTTTGGTAGAGCACATGAGGCTGGAAAAAAAAGAAATCAGAGAATATGTTTAGTTCAAGTGTTTTTCCCATCCCTGAAGTTTTGTTACAGTCTTTACAGGTCAAGGGTACACCCAAACTCAAGTCTGAATTTTTATTTCAGAAGCTACTTTGTTGTTTCCCCTGAATCACTTTACATGTTCATCTGGATGTTTGGTAAAGGGAAGTGACCTTCCACACTCACTGATGCTTACAGGCATTGTTACTAATCAAGATTGATATTAATTTATATTTCTGGATCATAACATCCATGATGTTTCTCTGGCTGTTGGATTCATGTGACCTTCTAGAGAAGGAGAAAGATGAATTATTCCTATGCAATGTTATTTACTTCTGTCTTTGTGTTGGCTAGGTATAGGGCTGCACTGTTGTATTCAGAAGCTGCTGTAAATTGCATATTTCACACTTTATTCTTGAATCTCTGGATTATTTATTTTGTTGCCCCTTTTAATTTATGACAATGCCACTGAAGTCAGAATTGCGTAGCTGTGCACACCTTTTCCTTTGCAGAGTTGCTTCTGGGAAAGCCCCACTTTTTCAGAGGTTCTCAAGTATTCTGTATCCAATTAGTTTACAGTCATGGATAGATAAAATTCTCTTTACTTTTTCCGTGCTCAAATTTAATGCTATCAGATAAAATATTAAACTAAGAATTCAAAAAATGTTTTGCTACATTGGCTTTCTACAATTACAGAATATAATTAGTGAATTTGATACAATTAATTAGCAAAATGCCCTTTTGAGTCTTGAGAATGAGAGTTCTTTCCCACTAGTTCCCAGTTCCATTCTGTCACCCTTGCTGTGCAGGCATTCCTGTGAAGGTGAGGTCAGTGTAGATCAAAGAGGGTGTTCTGCCTCAGCAAGGGTGACAGAATCAGGCTTTCTGTCACTTCACTCCACGCACAGCCATCTAATCCCAGTTCATCAATGTGTAACTCTGGAGGGAACGAGCAGTTCTGTAGGAATCAGAACTTTGAGCAGTGCCTCAGCTCCTGCAGAGAGCAGCGTTACAGGCTTCCAGTGGGAAGGTGACCCATTGTCTGTCCCCAGCTGTGTCATCAGCTGGGGTGAGCAAAACACCTCTGTTAGGGACTGCCTGCTTGCAGGATTAGCTCTTATACACAGCTCATCTTCTTCACATTGATGTAATTAGTTTGTGTTCATTCTATGGCCAACTCAGCAGTCTGATAACTTACAGCACCGATGCATTAAAGTCATAATTGGTCATCATATTTATTTAACCACCAAGTATTTTACATAATGAGTGAATACACTTAGCCACTATGGGGAAAGACTTTGTTAATCTAATTAAAAATGACACACATATGGTGCTTATGAACTTATTAAGAATGTGTAACAAGTTCAGGTAAGGTCTTTTAAAGCATAATTTTGTTAACCTTGACCACAGTATCTTTTCTATAGTGTGATCTCCTTTTGACCAAATGAGAATGTCAAAAAAGAACACATGCACAGATCAGGAGCCACTGGTTCAGGCAAACTGCAGCTAACTTGGTTTTAACACAGATGAGAAAATCAATTTAAATTATTTTATGTCAACATTTTCAGTAGACTGTTAATTCCTGCTTTTAATTTATAAGAACATTATTTCCCCTTCTTATTTTTCATGTAGTATCAGAATTTGCTGTTACTTGCCATGAACATTATTTTTATTTATTGAGTACATAATGTATATAAACACCATATCTATACTTAATTAAATAAAAACTTTAAGTATATTTATCTGTAGAAATAAAATATGACAAATTACTGCCAACACTAATTTGATGAATTTAATGTGCACAAAATGTGTTAACTTCATAACACAAGTTTTATACAATGAAAAAAAGAAGCATTTGGGAACTTTTTTGATTCTGTAAGGAGTTTGCTCTCATCAGAAAGAACACAAGTGTTGAGAATCTGATGGCATGGCTCTTCAAAGCCTGCCACAATTGTGATGCTCACTATAGTATGTTCCAGTGCTACAGCACTCCAGAAGTGCAGAAGGATGTTTTAAAAATAAAGGGGCCTTTTCTCATCAAAAAGCACCATCTAGTGTTGGTTTGTAAAATTTTGGCCAAAAATACAAAGAACAGTGGGGGAAAAAAAAAACCAACTTCAGGACTTCACTGTAAAATAAATGAAAAGTCTAGAAAGAAGAAATAACACTGGCTCCATGAGTGTTAGTTCATGGGAGACAGTAAGAAGATTTCCTTGGCACTTGGAGTAATAAGTTCACTCCAGGGGCCTTCCACAATGTTTTGAATAATCTCTGAGACTCATGTATTTTGATCTTTTGCCTTCCAACCTGAGATACAGGGTAGAACCATCTCCTTGTGACCTAGGTGCTTGTAAAATGGCTATCTATATTTTGTACAGACCCTAAGAAAGAAATTACTTCATTAAGCAGACAGGAAGCTGTAGGAAAGTATTATGTTTTTCCTCCTAACTATGCTTATTCTCGTCACAATGTCAAAGCTTTTTCCTCTGCTAGCTTACACATTTTATTTTGTGGGCTTGGATTGAAATCGTTCACCTGTCATGCAGTGCTCCCAGAGTCGCTGTTCACACCAAGCCCCGAGAGTAGCTCAGTGTCTGTGGCAATGGCAAACCTCAGGTGATCAGTGCCCCTGATGTGTGTGATTGAGGAGAAAGCTGAAGTTTTGGTGGGATGAAAATGAGCAGGATTAGAGATAGAAAGAGGATTCTTCTTTGCTTGCCACTCACATGCCTGTGGTTAGGGCTGCACAAAGAGACACCTGAGCTCCGCACGCCCCGCTGAGCTCTTTGTACAAGTTCCAGCAAAACATTTCAGACAGAGGATGAGAGTTCAGCAGAGACTGCTGAGGAAGACCTGCCATTGTGTTCCTTGTAGCCCAGGGCTTGGAACAGCCTCACTGAGGTGAGTTTATCGTGTTTATCGTGTTATCACATTTTACCTAGCAAGGAAAACAGCCAGATTTCTGCTCACTGGATGAGTCAATCATGTGAATGATTCTTGAAGCTGCAGAGTACTAAGAGTCTTCTTATCTCAGTAGAAGCTCTAGGTATAAAATCTCTCCAGGAATTGCTAATATATAACCACAGAGTGGTGGCTGCTGTAAGGAAAATATTTCGGATGTGGCACAGCAAATGTGACATACTATTGTGTACTTTGGGAAAATGACAGATTGAAAGTTAAGGTTTAGCTGGAAGAAGAATGCAGCTGTATTTGGCTTGCCTGATCTTTCCTGAATCTATAATATTTAACATATAGTAGAATTTTAAATTTCAGTCCCTGGAGACCAAACATGGGCATAAATAATTATCAAGTTTGACCTAAAACCCACTGGAGTCTAGAAGATATTTGCAGTAACTGCTGAGAATTATGGATTTGTCCCAAAGTAATCCATTTGATCAACAAAGTAAAGCATATTCTGAAGAAATGAAAGGTTCATAAATAAAGAAATAGATAGGGCAGCCTCAACAGAATTCCTCAGTGAACTGATACCTTTACAGTTTAAATAAGCTCTAAAGATCTAGAGAACCATTTTCCGTATGTGGCAAGATTTTGCCTCTGGGGGAAAAAAAGGAAGAAAAAAATGGATGTCCTAGGGGTCCTTAAAAGAATCCTAACAAAATAAACAAGTGGTAGAGGGAAAAGAAATACAATGTTTTCAGAACTGGGGGTGAGGAAGATGCTATAGAAACCATCTGAAAAAATGACAAAAAGTCTGTGCAGTGAAATTCAAATTTACTACAGACACTAGCAGTAGATCACTTACTATTGTTACCTTTACTGTGGCAGCTATTGCTTTAGAATAATCTAGTTTTTACTTCAGAGCAAACCTGGGGAAAAACTTCAGCTGCATTAAGCATGTAAAAAAAAGGTTAGAAAAAATATGTGAAAGCAACATGTATTGTTCTAGACCAGGCCAAAGCTGAACCAAAACATTAAAATACAATGTTTCAGAATATCTGAGGGGTTTAAAGTGAAATGTTACCTTTCTGCACTAATCCATAGGGGTTTTATGTTGAAAAATTCATTAACTACCTCAGGCTTTGGAGGCATCCTTAAAACATAACACTTGAGAAATACAACATGACTGATTCCAAAATTGGTGAGGTGATCCTGGCTCTCCCAATACCAACCAACTTTCTTAATGCTCCAGCTTCATAAATCACAGTTTATATGACAATCATAGCTGTCTCAGTGTAAAATTCAGAAACTTTTCAAGGTAATAGCTCAACCTTAAAAAAATATGGACTCATATATAGAGAAGTCAGAATATATCTGAAATATATGCCAAAATATCTCATTGCATTTAAGACAATTTAATGATTTTTGTAGATGGAGTAATGTTATCAGAATATTGGGAGGGGGATTTTAAAAAGGAAAATAGACAAAATAGTCTGTGTTACACCTTGTCTTCTGCTTCCATGGAAGCTGCATGCTTGTGTTTTATCCTGAGGCTGCAGGTGAATTGCAGATAAAAGGTGACTTCCTACACAGATATATGCTGTGTGTATGTATAAATGTCACTATATACATATGGATTTAGATATGCATACAGTGATTCATCAGTGTACTTTGATGTATTGACCTGGAAAATTTTCCCAGAGGATTGAATCACTAATTGAAAACTTGAGCCTGATGAAAGTGAATGTAGTTTATAGTGAGGTTTTGCAGTCCTCCCAGATATATTCCACGGACCTACTGACACTTGTGAGGCCGGATTTAGCCTTAAAATATACCTGTAGTTACATGATCAGAGCACTAGATGGCAATAGAATGACATTGGAAACGTTTCCGTGCCCTGCTTTGAATGCAGTAATGAGGAAATGAAGGACAATAAAACTGCTTTGACCCTGCGTTTGAAAACGTTGATTAGTAGAAATTGATATTCTACCCAACCAAGCATGACTTTATATTGAGGAAGGCCCAGGATTTCATGGTCAGGAGATTTTGAGAAGAGATCAATGAGAAATTACCTCAGATGTTAGATGGTTTAATTCTGAAGATTCAAAAATAAACTTTGAATTGCATTAGTAGCTGTATTGATATCAGTCGGAGCTCACAGCCCTTTGTTGTTAGCTGCAGCCTCAGGAAAACATGGAACAATAACAAACACACCTGCTTTGGTCAGGAATAGTACAGGCAAGAGCTGCTGCAGCTGGCAGTGCCCAGGCTGGGTAAGAGAGCAGCACAGCAAGGGCAGGCACCAGGTGAGTGGTGGAAGCAGCAGGTATTAGAGTGGAGGATCACTAATTTCACTGCTGCAGCTCCATGGACCCTGCAGGGAGGGAATTTAGTTATCTCATTGATGTTTTGCAGAGTTGCTTATGCATAAGTGGGGCCATTCTGGTCTCTGGCATTAGTCAGGTTGCAATCCAAACCTAGAAATGATTGTGGTCTAGGAAGAGTGTTAAATGTTAACTGGCTAGTGACCTCAAAAATGTATTAAATATAAAAAATATAAAGCTATTATTAAAAAAAAGGATGTGTTTGTAATGGAGATTTGGATTAAATCTGCAATTCTGAGTGAATATGACCTGCTGTCTGAAACCCTATTGAAATTGATATCCAAAATGGCACAGAGCTCACAAAGATGAGAGGCAATGGCGCCAGCAGTGAGCATAGGGTTCTGAAAGTGGGACTGCAAGTACAATTGGTTTTATTCTCTGTTGAAGCGTCTCCCCAGAATAGCCTCAAACTTAGTTTTCACAAGAACATCTATTTATAGCCATTTTATCCAATAAAGTGGCAATTGTTTTGTTCTGAACCAGTAGAAAGGAGATTAACTCTGCTGTGTAGGCTTTTATATGAGATTTTTGGTGTGTGCTTATGCTAGGGGAGGCTGGTGACTCTGCAGCTATCTGAAAGAATTAGATTCATCTTCAGTCAACAAGATGCTTTCTGCCTGTTAAAGTCTGAAAAGGCCAAAGTGACACTTGCTAAATTATTCTCACCATGCAGTTGAAAACTGTTTTCTCATTCAATAATTTTTTTCCCTTTTATGTTTGCAAGGGATATTTCCCTGTGTTACTTACAGAAGCACAAGAAGGTTGACAACCTTGTTTCATTTTCATCTCAGCTAAAATGATTTCTCCCCTCTAGATATCTGTGAGGGATCTCAAACTGAGAGTGGAGAAATGTGAAGTTTTTCTGTTAATCAAAATGTGTTGCAGCTTCAAGTTTTAATCCGAGCCAGGGTAAAGATTAGCCTGTGATTGTATTTAATGTTGAAGAAGTAACCAGATAGCTGCCAGCCCTGTGAGCTAAGAGTGCAAAGAAGTTTAAATCATGCTGAATTTTGGCCATGAATCAGTACAGTATTTTACAACAAAGTCATACATTGATGAAGGTGTTTCTGTGCATGGAAATAAACACACCTATGCACATCTCAGTGTGGACAGTAACGATATATCAGTGACTCTTGTGGAAAAGTCTGCAGTTTGTTAGAACAGAACTGGTAGCAATTTAATTGGTAGCATCTTTTCAAAGGAGACATCTGGGTGCAGTAGAAAGTTACCTTGAATCTATAGCAGCATTTAAGATTTCAGGTTTAGTTAACAGATGGCAGATAGGAAGCTGTAAAAGAGTAAGACTGAATTAAATGCCTATAACCCGTTTTGTTTCCTCTAATAATCTGGAAGACCTTGGCAGAGGTCTGAAAGCTCATTTGATTGCAATAGACTAGGTGAAATATTCTCTAAGGTACAATGGGGAAAACATTTCTCAGTATGTCACAACAGTAATATTAAGCTGCAAATAACAAGGCAAACTCTGAATTTAGCTACTGGTGTACGGTTTATGTATTACACTCTCTGCTTTTCACAAAGGACTTTTTCTGGTCCAACCTCAAGCTGTAGGGAATTGAATCTCTCATTTACTACCTGTACTACTACTTAACTGCATTGAGATAGTGAGAGAGTGAAAACATTTACTTCCCTTCCGTTATATTGAAATATCCTGTTTACCCAGAGGATGGAAGAAGCTGACCTCTGATCTCCAGTGAGCCATTTCTGTTTGTTAATTTAGTTTTCTTGTTAAACAGACACTGCGTAAGGAAGATAGAGGGGAAGAGCTCCTTGGGTTTTTTAAAAATCAAGTGTTCCTTGTTAGATTTGGATGCAGACTGATCTACATTTCATTGTTCTTAATTTTGTTCCTGACATAAAATTTTTCTAGATTATTCTGGCAAGTGAACTATGTCAGCATATAAACTGCACTTTCATCTTACACTCTAATGGATTTTCTTTCCTTAAAGCTGTAAAAAAATTGTACTAAGAAGTGGAATGGGGATCAGCAGTGCTTCTGACTGAAAAGTATATATGGGATCATCTCTTGTCTATTTAAATATCTGTTGAAAATCTGTTTGGTCAAAATGGATTTGGCCTTGAGACACATAGAGACTGAAGGGAGAGAAGGAGGAGCATCAGATTTGCTGCTCAATTCTTTATTTCCATTTTGATTTATCACATCATTTTTATTCTTTCTAGTGCAGGCAGAGCTGGATCTGTAGATTGACTATGGTCAAAGGCTTATTATTTTCTGACCTCACTGTTACTAGAAACATCTATCACCTTTGTGGCATTCTGAAAAATGTATGCTATAGCTGTTTGGTGATTTTTTACTAAATGAGATGAACCATCTTCAATGAGAGGAGCTGAAAGGGAATTCCATTAATACAGGATCATCCCATGGCCACTGCTTTTGCTTGAACAGTTGAAGACTTGGTGCTGCTGTTTAGGAAATATCATCTGACTTTGAAAACAGAGGCACATCTTCTCTTTTGCCAAAAAAAGGCTATTTTCTCAGTGTTCTACTCAACAGCTTTCCAAATTCATGGTTTTCATCACTGCCTCTTGTCATCTTTCTTCATCTTCATTGTATATAGATCATCTAGAACAATAAGGGTTGTTATGCTGCCTCATCTATATTTTTATTCTCTGTTTCATTCTCTGAGTTCTGCATTAACATGTCTACAGCTCTGGACAATCTCATGACCTGCTGGATGATAAGAAAGGCTGTTAACAGGAAAAAATTGCAACAAATAAGACACTTGAATATGAAGCCTAGTGAGAGGAGGAGATATGTAGACATAACCTTTTCATGTAACAGGATTCCATACAGAGGTGCTTCAGGTTGACCTTCTCTAGTCTGCTTTCAATAACTCCAGGCTGTATCTGCACAGTCTGATGAAGCCAAGCTAACATGCTTAAAAAAGCTAGCTAACCAAAGTGCTGTATCACAGCAAGCTCTATTTTTTACTTTGTTAAATACCATTGTATTTCCTTGCAATCTGAATTTTCAGGGTCTATATATTTTTTTTTCTTTTTTCATTTAGAAGATTCCCTTGGCATTATTCTGTCAATGTACAATATGAAAAACTTCTGTAAACATTTATTCATCAGATCATGATCATCTTCCATAAGAGATATTGCTTTTATTGTACAGATGGAGGATTGAAACACATGGTTAAACAGCTTTCCTAAGGTTGCCTTACGTATCTAAAGCAAATGGCTCTTTATGTATGTAATAGCTGTTCATTTTTCACAGTATGTATTTATCTTTTTCAGCACTTTCAATGATACCAGGAGCTCGACATTTTAATTAAGAAGTTATCTAAGTACCCAAAAGATCATGTTGATTTGGGTTTACAAAAGCCTTTTGGATTCAGGGATAAAGCAATATCTTTACTGGGAAAAAGTGGGATTAACAATTCTTTCAAATTTCCACCTTGTGAAGGCTCTTAAAGCCCCTGGTGTAAGTACAGGCAGGGGCATTGACCAGTGATGGGGGTGTTATAAGAACAGAGAGACTGCACAGGCCTCAGGTCAGAATGAAGGTGGTGATGTTGAGGAGGAAGGGGAGTTGGGGTGAACCTTATGAATTTAGGCTACACTGCTTTCCCAGACACAGCAAATTAAAATAGAGCAAGGTGGATGAGCATCTTTCAGTGGGACTTGAGGTCTTTGTAGCCCCCTGCCAAGCTGGGTATGCAGAATCCTGGATCAAACCTTTACAGGAGAATTCCTCCTAATAAGCGCAGGCCAATGTTTCTCCTGCAAGGAGAGAAGGGCTGAGCCACACCCTTTGAACCTCAGCAATTCCTGAAGTGTAACTATGAAGGGCAGCCTGAGGTCAGCTCTGCACCTCAGAGATGCACTTGGAATTTTCCACCAGAGCAACTCATAGCAGGTGTTCCTTCTGAAACTCTCTGTTGTTCTTTTTAACCTGTTCTCATGCCTTACCGTGGCCAGGGGCTCCAGCTGTGCACCGCTTTAAAAATCAGCTTTTCCCTCATGTATCATTATTTATTTTTGTAGGTGAAGATGGGGATATTTGTTACTCATAAACACATTGGTTTCATGATACTAAACCAGTTTTAGTTACTTGACTTATTTTGGCCAAACTCCGTTAAAAAGGGAGTGTACTTAGAGCCTTGGACAGGGAACCAGATATTGTTCTGGAACAGATCAAAAATGGCTTGAAAGGATGTTTTCCCATCTGCTTTCACTAAAATCTGAACACAGTTATGCATCATAAGAAGTACATGGAGTGTACATGTAAATCTTTACTCTGTTAAGGAGAGTAACGTAATCAAGCACTTTTGAATGACTGAAAGTGAAAGGGCTACTCTAGCTGCTGTCACTTGTATTTCTTGAAATTTCAGCCTTTGCAACTGTGGAAACAGATTCTGGGGGTTCTAGGTAGCTCTATTATTCTGAAATGTTTGTTGATAAATGAAGAAAATGTCACAAGTTGTTTTGAAAGTTTGATTTTTATCTTTTGTCAGATGTTTGCCATTTCAGAGGCTTGCTGTTCTATTATCTGTCTTCCCTTGGGAGCTCTGAGGTGTTTAGAAAGAAAATAACAAATGATGCCATTTCTGTGTCAATTATTTTTGTGGAGAATGTTAAATGTTTGATAAACTGAGCAACACTTCAGTTTTCAAGGGTCAATATGATGATCATTCTTATTTTATTACACGATCAATGAAATCACACCACATATAACAATGAGATTAATTTGCATATTGATGAAATATTTGCTAATCTAACTTTGTATTTGACCCGAACGATTGTGGAAAAGAAAAATATCCCATAATAAATAATTTGTAGCCACTGCCTTTTATGTGTAGCACAGGATTAATTGTACAGTTCGATGAAAAACAAATTGAAAAATAAATGAGAAGAATATATTAAGAAATAGGTAGTCATGATAATGTGTCTTGGAGCTGAATTTACAGTGTAAAACCAATAGTGTACATTGATAGCACCTGAGAGTAATGCATGTACTAGAGAAAATTATATTGCAATATGCCTTGATTACCATCTGCTTGATTTTAATTAATTTTCTTAATTGGAGAACAATGCATTTTCTAATTACACATGAAAACACCAGTAGCTATTGCGGTCTTTATCTGCTGCACCAACTCTCCTGGTAGACCCACTGCCTGTCTAATTTATAATGCCTCATCTCAGTGAACACGGGCTGTTTGGCAGACCCATGACAATTACTCAAATTAATTACATGTGAAGCAACATTCCAAACTTGTAATTTAGGTGCAATAAAATTCTAACTGTGAGTAACTCAGCTCACACGGATATAAGGGTGAAACCTCCACCAGAAATGTAATTAGAAAACAGTACAGTTGAAGCTAGAATCAAATTTAAAGTGAAATGCACCATCTGAGTAAATGCTTTGGAGATAATGGCTTTGACCACAGGAATGGAAATTAGTCTTCTTGCTTCAGATCAAAACAGCAGTATAATATAAAAATAACGTATCAGGTAAATAATAGAATATTTGAGCCACAAAATCAAAACATCAATCCCAGAGGACAAATTTATTCTACCTGTAGC
This sequence comes from Pardalotus punctatus, assembly GCA_013400915.1. Taxonomy (NCBI): domain Eukaryota; kingdom Metazoa; phylum Chordata; class Aves; order Passeriformes; family Pardalotidae; genus Pardalotus; species Pardalotus punctatus. Next base: position 665,500 of record VZTX01031054.1, on the reverse strand, counting down.
TCTATTGAGATCTAACTTAGTTACAGCTGAAATAAAATTGGCTCAGTGATTTAAACTGGAATTTCTTCACATTAAATGTCCCTCTTTTCTGTAGACTAATGGAATAAATCCATCAAGGTATTTCTATTTTGTGGCTTAATCTTCTTCTGGATTAGTCCATCACAGTTCAGCAAGGTACCCTTTCACAAGTTCCCATTTCCCTGGCTGAAGCTCAACAGTGTCCTGAATAAAAGGGGGGAGTGGGAGTGGCTCTTATGTGAATTATCTCCTGCCTCTTTTTTGCAAGGTTAACTCTATGCCAGGTATTTGAGTTGTTTTGAAATGGGATCACATTTAGCTCTATTATGTGATCCTGTCTTCAAGGGCAAACTGTAAAATCTGGGCAGTGCCTGGGTTGGGAAGAGGAAGCAGAGGCTCAGACAGAACTCCAGGGGTTTGCTGTTCACTTCAGAGGGAAACAGTTTGCTGCACTCCAGCCAAATACTGCCCTTATGAACATCTGCTGTCTAGTTATTCATTTGGACACACCTTCTAGATGTACTTTGAGATCAAATCTGTTAAGTGACACATTTCTGAAAGTTCAAAATGCACAAAACACCTCAAACTATAAGTCCCTGTTCATAGCTTGCAGAGTAGATTATCATTGATGTGTAATTAAAATGTCAGTGTGGTGCAGAACTTAGCACAACCTTTTCAGTGCATTTGAGCAATACCTGCTGGACATGAGATCTAGTTTCCATGCATGGTTTTGATTATTCTTTAATACCACAATTAGATTAACAAGTTTTGCACTGAATGGGATTAACTTGGCTAAGAAAGAGGAAAATAGTTGAAGTTGCAGCATATGCAAGGGCTAGAAGAAACATCAGACAAGAAAATTCAGGAAAATAATCAGCCAGAGGGCAAGTGAAAAGGGTATAATTTCCATGGAGAAACTGAACAAAGAATTTGGGAGGAGCTGCATCACAGGTGAATGTCTGCCCTACACACAGAGGGGAGGAGACAGGGAGGGCCTGATTGCTTTGTTCTGCAGTTGTGTCCCTGACTGAGATAGGAATTTTTGGAAGAGCTGGCATATACATGATGGCAATATTTACACAGCAAAGTACATACTAAGTATTTTTTTCTACAGTTGTTGTTTAACCAACAGAAAAACATCTCCAATGCATTCTTAGGATCGCAGTTTCTTGTGGCTTGGGTACAAAGTGTTTGGAGGCTTTCCTGTGCAGGTTTGAATTTCTCTGGAGATATTCTATTGTCTTCATTATATGAGGTCTATACATTTGTTTTAAACCAAGTTTAATCAAAGAAAAGTGATGTTTATTTTGACTCTTAATGTGTTTTTTATGATACTCTCGTACTCTAAAACATTTCATTCACCTGTTGTGCATCTGTTTGCCCATGGCACTAACGACTGAGTGTCGCTCCTTTAAAGGAGCTCAAATGAAGCTCTTTGAATGTGTCAAAATGTTTTCAATTATTCAGTATCAGGAAAGCTGTGAGGATATGGGAAATTTATCTTTGGAAAGAAATTGTCTGATTCAGGGAGAAGAACTGATTTGACTCAGAGCTAACCAGCCAGGTTGTGATTTCGTGATGTTCTCTGATAATCCAGTTACACAATTTGACAGTCCTGTCTGTGATCTTATGAATTTATTTAACCTCTTGCTGTCATGCTGAAATGCAAAGGCTGAGCCTGGACTTCTACCTTCGAGGACTGTTGTCACCTGAGGTAAAAAACCAAGGTCCCCCAGGAAATAGATATGGCAAAATGGTAGTGTTGGCGCATATTGTTTCTCTCTTTATCCAAGTAGATGGACTCCCCTTGCTGAAGGTAGCTCCATGTAATCACTTTGCTCTAACTGCTGCATGAAAATTGTGTAACGTGGACTGCATGTCCAGGAGCACTGGGAACAACACACAGAGCATGGGAGAGGGTGATGTAAATGATATGAACTCTGTGGCCCCGTATAGAAATAGATACTGCTATGATAAGGAGCTTGCTGAGAAAACCTAACACAAAGGCATAAGGATGAAATGAAATTTTTCACATCGTTTTCAAAATTTAAAAAATGACAATAATCCAGTTTCTCTTGGCCTTCATTTTTCTGGGTAATACTGTCTCTCACTAAAGCAGTATTTGGTTTGATTGGAAAACAACCTCCCTGTAAGCCTGGGCTTACTTTGTGTTCTGCCGATTTCATCACTGAACCCAATGAAGTTGTCTAATATCAGCTTGAGTATTGCATTACAGCTGCACTGTAAAGTATGTCCAGGTTTTCCCTTTGTGGCTGTTCACAAAGGATGTACTTGAAAACTTTCTGGCAAATAATCCCTTCTTTTTATGTGAACTTTAAAATTTTTATTAGTGATTAGAAACTCATTACATATTCCAGAGTTCTCTGGCAGCTGTTACCAGCCCTCCTTACTCTCTTTCTATCTCATAAATGTTCTGTTTTAACACTATTGTTCACATAAATACTGGTGATCTTTTTTCAAAATGGGAGACCTAAGTTGCTGTTAGAAATATTTATAATGGTCAAATAATAGTAAGAAAAACATTTATATGTAATTTTTCTGTATCTGAATTACAGAAAACAGCTCAGGAGAATATTATTCTCCTGGTTTTAATCATTTGCCTCATACACCACCAAGAAAGAATGAGGAAGGTATTCAGTCTCTTCTCATAAACCCACTATAAATATTGTGGTTCAAATACATTACATACAGATTTCAGGAGGGATTTTCTGGGACTCTTAGATGATTTAAATATTTCAGTCACAGAAAGTACTACATTTTATTTTACTCCTGCGGCTAATGTAACTTTCAATTATTTTAGAATGTTTAAAAAGGATTTAATTGTTGGAGAAATGTCCCATTCCTCAAGTTTGCTCTCAAACCATCCATCTTCTCCATGTGGAGCAGGGATTCCTGTTTCTTTCCCTGTCATTCGTGGAGCACACGCCCTTGCAGATTCCCGGCTCCTGAGGCAGATGTCCCTGCTGCCAGCCGGAGGTGGCAGGCAGGACTCTGTGCCACCCTCTTGGTAGGGACAGGCACAGCGCTGTGCCCCAACCCCACTCGGGAGGCTGAGGCAGCTCCGTGATTCCGGCTGCCTCGCTCGCTCTGTGCCTCCTGCGCCTTCTCACCCTGTGCTCGGTGACACCGTGTGCTCGGTGACACGGTGTGCTGGGTGACACGGTGTGCTCGGTGACACGGTGTGCTCGGTGACACCCTGTGCTCGGTGACACCGTGTGCTTGGTGACACCGTGTGCTCGGTGACACGGTGTGCTCGGTGACACCGTGTGCTCGGTGACACCCTGTGCTCGGTGACACCCTGTGCTCGGTGACACGGTGTGCTCGGTGACGCCCTGTGCTCGGTGACACCGTGTGCTCGGTGACACCGTGTCTGCCAGCAGGACTCAGAGATACCTTCTGCACTGCTGTGATAACCTGGGAACTGAAGGAACATTTTTAACCTACCTAGACTATATTTGTTAGCAGGAACCTTCCCACTTACTGCCAAGGGAATTCTGCACTAGCAAGAAATGCCAAGCCTGGATATCCACATCAGGAAGGGAGTTTTCTCTGACAAGGCCAGGAAACCTCAGTGATGTTTTATACCGTCTGCAACAAGCTTTGTGGTCTGAGGCATCCTTACACTTTTATCAAGGTGTTGCAAAGGATTATTTCATGTAACTCTTAAGCACCCTAGACCAAAATATAAATAAAATGGGCAGAGATGTATGCCTTTACATGGGATTGCACTTCTTAGAGCAGTAACAGTACGGTCAGAAAAATGGGAGTGAGCAAATTTAAAGGAGTAGGATTTTGTTTAAGGTGGTTTAAGTTAGTGTGCTAGGTGTAAGTTGATATTATCTCTGCTTCTAGTCTACTAATTTTTTAATTTAGAAATATGGTTAATGAGCATGCTGTATCTGACAAACATCCAGTCCTTGTGATGCCATGAATAAATATTTAGATTGAGACAGGACAGCTTTCTCTAGCTGAAGAACCAAGCAGACAACAGAATCAAACAATGGTAACGTGTATCGTGCAGGAAATTAATTTCTTCTCAGGAAAGTTCCATTGAGGTACTGAGCATACCAGTGCAAGGCAATATTAGGGACTTTATTTATCTGTACTTAAGATTAAATCTCTGTAAGAGTATTTGAAGACTGCCTTTCCCTTTCCCTAGGATGTTTTTGACAGCATTTGGTGGAATACACAAAATTTGTGCCTTCAGGTGACAGTTGCCCTGATGCATTTTTGACAGAATCCTGCTCCTCCTTCATTAACGACTGGTGGGAAGCCAGATAGGGGCAGTACAGCAGGAGGGCAGGGCTGACCCATTTGCTGGGTGGTCCTGAAGCAAAAATCTCCTCTAACAATGATCTGTGAACTGTCGTGGGTGAATTTCTTGTCAGATGGGTTTGTACAATTACCTAATGCATGCTAACTTTGACAGCAAAATTATGAATAAATGTCTCTACAGTATTTTTTTGACATGTGCATGTAAAGCCTGCCAGCAGTAAGGATGCAGTAATGCAGACTTGCCAATGTATCTTCAGAGAACTGATCTCGTGAGATTTAAGATGAAGGGGATGATTAGAGAGTGGCTGTATTTTAAATGGCACAATTCTAAATTATCTTCCAGCAGCTTTTCAAGAGTGGTTTTGCAACCATCAGAATATTGTCTATTAACTTTTTTTTATCTCTGAGAGTGCCTTGGGTTTTGTTTCTAAGGTCAGTGTCTTTCAAAGATTTTCTGCTGAACTGTTAAACTTTCTGACTCATTTCTCTCTGAAGGAGCAAAAGATAAAATTCCAGAGTAGGCTGCAGAAGGGCTAAATTTCTAGAGTGCAAACAGTAATGATGAATTGTGTGCAAAATGGCACTGGTCCTCCTGCACCCTTCCCTTGGCAATTTCAATACCCATCTGGAGGCTCGGTTGCCTAAAACTATTCCAATATCAAAAATGAGGAAAGCTTTCCAGCCTGGAGGTATATGATGTTTTATGTCAGCAGCAGAAGAAAATGGATTGACATGATTAGCTACATTTTGTATCCAGAAAGAGTTTGCCAGGAAGATAAAGAATGTTATTGATGAACAATTAATCTTTTCTTTTTGAAAGCCTAGGATGGGAAAAGTTCCCTTAGGGTTGATTTGCAGGAACATATAGGCACTAAATCTTCTTTTAGATGCCAGTATTTAGATGTCACTAGCATTCACAAAAACCTTTACTCAGCTCTTGACTGACCATGGGGAGAGTTGTCCCTCAGCACTGACATTTTTTCTTAAGAAGCACCTATAAATCTTCTTCTGCCATGTATTTGTGTAATTACTTGATGCCACTTCTTAGCCCATACCTGAGATGGGGCAGGATTCACCAGCAACCTTGTGCCCAGACCCAGGGGCTCCTTTAATGGTGGTGCTGCACCTCATGTACAGTGGTGCCTCTGGGAAACAGATGAGAGCTGTCCTGCTTGTGGCTAATTTGGAGTGGGATTTGAGTGTGGATCTTCCACTTGTCCTGACAAAATCTAAAGTCTGATGCAGAGAGTGATCTGGAAATAATCCCAGGTCTCAGTCCTTCCTCTTGTTCCAGTTTATGTATGAAGTGAAGCATTTCTTAGGCTGTACTTCCAGCTGAAGTAACCATCAAACTGTAGAGTCACTCTCAATTGGCCACGGCCCAAAACTGGCTTAGAAAGGGCAGACAAAAGCTACAACTTCTAACAGAACAGACTGGGTGGGATCAACCAGTCACATCATTGCTTTTGACAACGGTACAGTGGAAATGGTAACTTTCTTTTAGAAACTTCATTTGTTCTACATATTTCTGAACAAGAATTTTAAGAAACAATCATTTACATAAATCAAAAAAGATAGTAGAGTGTGCTAAAGGATTAATATGTAGGGCTTACATAATTCAACTCCAGTTCCATTCAGTCTATCCAACTGCTCTTAGAGGCTCCTTCAAGAGTGTTTTTATCTTTCAGGAGTGATTCTGAAACAAATAGTTTGGCTTAGTCATTGCTTCTAATGGCAATCCTTTTAGATAAATGAGAGAAAAGAGAGAAATGTGCACAAATTGCAGTAATGCATAGGAGAAGCTAAGATTCTACAATCTGAAAGTTAATGCTGTTGGTAAAATATTACATTTTAGTACTCCCTGATGCAAATTTAAGCACGATATTAGGCTCTACTATTTATCTATAACTAAGATTCCACATTTTAGTTTGAAAAAATGTATTTCTCTTTTGAGAAGTACAGATGGCAGTGTTGAATAAATTACTAGAGCTGTATCTTCAGAGAAAATATGGAAATTTAGTTTTTGGGCTGATAATCTAAAGCTCAGTGACTGTCTCTCTCATTATTCTCCCAGGTCAGTGACCACCTCATTGTATTATCTTAAATAATTAAGAGGGTAAAGCTTCTGCTAATACTAGAGAACAGCAAGGATTTTGTATCCTGTATAAATTGAGCATGAGTGAGGTGCTTGCCAGGTAGTTAATCAAAGGAAAGGGCAGCATTTTCAATCCAGCTTTTTAGTTCATCTAAAATGGTGCAGTTCAGTTGAATGCATTGAAATTATGCAGATTACATTAGGTGTGAATTCATTTAATTAATATTTTGAATTCTTTTCCATAAAATGAAAATCTCTCCTCTTTTAAGCTGAATTATTTAATGATTAGATATTACTTGAATTTTAAGGCATTAAAGGCACTTGCTGGCTTCCCAGCTGGGTACGGTCGGGGGCTGGCACTGCAGCCCTGGGTGCAGTGAGCGTGAGCAGTGCCCCTGGCTCTGTGGGTAGAGCAGGCTGCACGTGAGGGACCCAGCCCAGCCACGTGCTGGTCACGGCCCAAGTGCCAGTGGCCAAGTGCCCTGCGAATTCCAGCTGGAGCCCTGCTGAAGGCTCTGCTCTGAGCCCAAGAGCTGTTCCCAGTGCTGCAGAGAACCCAAGTGGTTTTTTGAGCTGTGACTGAGGGAGCCTGGTTTCTTCTGGAGTTGAGCATTGTAGCTGACTGCCTGTTGTATTAAAGGAACCCTGACTGAAGTCTGTGCCAGAGTAAAGATATACATAAAGTGCTTTATTTCATGTAGTTTCTCTGGCATCTAGCATGGAATATTTTTAAGTCTTCTGTCTTATAGTTAAGCGTCAGGGAAACTGGCCAATGAACTTACCAGGTAAAGGCTGAGAATATTTTGTATATACAGTAGGAAAGAGCCAGTTTCCCACAAAGGAAACAATATATGTGGGTGGAGAGGAATGCTCAGAGTATGAGAGGGACTAGGACTGCACCAGCTCTGTGCTGCTGTGTGCCTTCTGCTTTGGGGGGGCAGAGAGAGGTACAGGCCTAGAGGAGAGACGAACTTCAACACAAACTTCTAACCAGTAAGGGGGGCTCACCTGGTGGTGGAGGATTGCCACCGCTGGCATCACCAGCTACATTCCCTGCTTTGCAGCATCATTCTGGGGCAGTTCTTCCTTGTGTATTTTGTCTCTCTCCATGTCACAGACATAGACAGGAGGCCATGAAGCAGGCAATAGGGGATGCAACAAACATATCAGCATTACCTCTCTTCTTATTTCTATGGACTTTGTTCACTATGACTATGACTGAGATGTCTACACTTCATTTAAGTTTTTTCAGCTCCAATTACTCTCCCTTCTTCATGAATCAAGGGAAGTTCAGGCCTTTCTCGTACAAATAAACAAAATAATATGTTTTTCTCTAATTTTGTCTTCAAAGTTGACTGAACCTGTTGTGCTGAGGTATTGCCAAAATATTCATCTTGAAATGGGGCCAGAATTTATCTGAGAAGATATTGCAGGAAAGTATTGGTTGACTTTTAACACAACCAACACCATTTGCATGTATGTGAAATGAGTCTAGGCATTCAAACCCCAAAAACTATGTGAGTTTAAGGAAAATAGCTGCATATTTGGGAAATGTCAAATCTCGAACTGGTGTGGATCAAGGTTTTTACCCTGTGAAATCCACAGTCACACTGGAAGTATGTTAATGCTGGCAGAAATTGACTTCTGCTCTTCATTTCACTTATCTCCTCCTACTTCTCAGCCTACTCTTATGTGAAGTGTCTGCTGAATTGTGCTAGTGTCTCACCCACAGATGAAGCCAAGGAAAAGCACATAATCCCATGTCTTTGCCTGGATGTGTTGAGTTCAGTGTACTCACTGCACTTCCAAGGAAAAGAGCAGGAAAGTGAGCAAAGGCAGCAGAGTTATGAAAGGTGTTTGGCATTTAGTTCTGCTATTTTATGAAATGTAAGCAGACAGGACAAAGAAAGGGTGAATATTTTCTGTTTACATGATGCCCTGCTGCTGAGACATAAACCTTTAGATTACTTATCTGTGTCCTGTGGAGCACCTGATGGCTGGGGAGACATGTTCTGAAGATCAAACTGCTGTGATTTTTATATGCTATATTTTCCTAGGCAAAGTTCTTGTTTTCCTTTATAATTGCATTTGTTGGATAACACAGTCGTGTGTGGGCTGGCTCACCTGCAAATGCAATCACTGTCACAGTTACATAGGAAGTAAAGGGCTTTATTCGTATCTACATCAAAGCTTTCTTAGTTGTTTTTGGTGTTTTAAAGTTGCAATAAATATTCTTCAACTCTCTTTACATTGTCAGAGTGGGATGAAAAAACCTTGCATATGAGTGAGAATCTGACTGATAGTGTTGCCGCAGCTGCTCACACCTGGGGACAAGGCATAGAATGGTTAGAGTTGGAAATTACATTAAAGATTGTATTTTTATTCCAACCCCCTGCCTTGGGCAGGACCACTTTCCACTAGACCAGGCCTCTCAGAGCCTCACCAAGCTGGCCTCAAACACTTCCAGGGATGGGGCAGCCACAGCTCCTCTGGGCAACCTGTGCCAGTGCCTCATCAGCCTCACAGGGAAGAATTTCTCCCGAATATCTAATCCAAATCTTCTCTCAATTTGAAGCCATTGCCTCTTGTCCTGTTGCCCCAGGCTCTTGTAGAAAGTCTCTCCATCTTTCTTGCAGATTCCCTTCAGGTACTGGAAAGCTACAATTAGTTTATGCCAAAGCCTTCTCTTTTCTAGGCTGAACAATCACAGTTCCCTCAGTCTTTCCTCGTAGCACAGGTATCCCATCCCCCTAATCCCCTTGGTGACCCTCAAATCACACTATGCAGAGCAAGAAAATGCAATCTATTAAGGACTGTATTTTTTTTTCCTATATGCTGATGATTTTTGCATTCATTTTTATATCTAAATGCTGTCTTTTTCTCTAAAATCCTCAGAAAGTAAATTTTGGGTGATATTTTTTTCTCCTAAGTCGCTGTAACGGAAAGAAATCTGTAGAGTGACTTGTGAAAAATCAGTCAGTTCAGAGGTGGTTCTCTGTGTAGGGGGCAGCTTGGCTGAAGGGAAGGCACGTAAGGCATGCTTGCATGAGAAGCTGACAAATGGGCAGATGAGGCTGGGAGCTGTGCCCTGAAAAGCATCCTAGGAGACATGCACATGTTCAAGGAGGTGCTCTGGGAACTCTGAGACTGTACTGCTTCATTTATTCTTGGAAATTAAAATGGAGAAGATGCTGTGAGCACCTCAATATGATTATCATTTGTGACATACTGCAGGACTTAAAATTGCTAGTGGCTGTGGCCTTAAATGAATAAATGCTTTCCTTGGTTACACCTGTGCTGCTCCACTGACTCCTTGGATCTGTTATGGCAAACTGGGAGTGAAACTGGAATAAAGCATTTAACAATCACAGCTGTAACTGAAATGCTGATCACAACAGTAAGCATTTTTGGAGAAGAAATGGTAAGAAACAGGCACCTATGTTTTGCTTGTGTTACTCATTTACAGTCTACTACTCTTTCTCCTGTGAATAAACTGTAAAATGATCAAACACAGGCTGGATCATAAAAAAAAATAATGTGTGAACTAAACATAATGAGTTTTGTTCCTTTCTCAGAAGATTCAAATGAGAAGATACAAGGGCTGCTCTGCTATATAACACATATTTGTGGACACGCATAGGATTTCTGTGTGGATGGACCACACTGATGTCCAAATTGGCTCAAAAGCTGACATTATGGGATTTGAAATAATTGAAGCTGAGGCTAGGACAGTTTCCTCCATTAATGTGGTTTCATCAGTTAAAGCTCTACAGTGTTCTGTTTGTTCTTAATTACTCTCAAGAAGCCCTTGTTAAAATTCTTTCTGGTTTTGACAACAAGATAGAAGCCGTCTAGTGAATGGCATCTTTTAAATTAAGTTCTGCTTACATCACTTAATAGCAACTTTGACATGCACTGGTTTTCCATCTTCTATATATCTTCTGTGTATTTCCTTTTGCTTAAGAGTCATTCCCCTCACTTGAGGTCAGAGACATTTGCCCACCTTCTGCCTGAAACTGCTCCAATGAATTCTCTAAGCATGAGCATTGCAGTACCTCCGCTGTGTGACTGATGATCTATCAGCTCCTTCAGAGAAATGAATACTCAGCCACTGGGCAGACATGTAAGAACCTCTTTTAATTGTGGTGTCGTAAGAATTCACAAAATTACCTCCATACAATGGTGAGTACACACATGTGGGGACAGGACATCTTGAAATACTGGTGTAATATTCCACACAGAATACATAAATGAGTTTACCCCAGTTTAGAAATAGCTGAAGTTTCTTGGTGTCTAGTCCTTGGTCTCTGCAGCAGGGATAAGAGAGTTTCCAGTGCTAAACAGCCAAAAATTTGGATCATTCATTAGTTGTAGCCACTGTGGTAACAGTAAGATTGTTGTAACAAGTTAATAAGAAATAAGGTGGTAATGAAACTGTCATATTTAATTGGATATGAATAAGTATGGTAGATAAAAAGCTATTCCCAGCCCTGGAAACAGCCATTCCAGAGCTGGACTGAAGCACAGCAGTACACAGGAGCTGCTGTTCTCTTTGCTCCTCTACTGATAAAAGAATGACCTGGATTCCAGCACCTCCAGTCTGGCACCTTTCACAAATATGAACAAAACAATTGGCCCAAAGGATGTGGCCATTTGAAAGGAGTTCACTGTATGAATTTGATGCAGTTGGTGTTGTAGTTGGCAGGAGAGTTACTTGCTGGGCTAATGCACTGTGAACCTCTCCTGGATTACTGCTCGGTCCGTTTGGCCTGCTATAGCTCCTTATCACATAATTCCCCACTGGACCAAGTACATTTTCTGTTAAATCTTAGCTTTAAAATAATGAATCAAGGTTGATTACAGTTAAATATGTCCTGAGTAGATCAAGTGGTGTATAGGGCAGTGCGAGACTGTTTGCTAGATGTATTATTTACAAAGTAAAATACCCCTGTTGGTTACACCCTGCCTGTTTCCATCGGGGTGGGTGCCAAGGGGACTCATTTTCCCTCAGCAGCACAAAGCTCAGCTGCCTGAGGCTGTGGACTCTCATTTACCCTGGGCGTTGCAACCATAGTTACATTTTCAGTGCTTCTCTTTGGTTAATGCTGCAGGAGTTGAAACCATTTCTGAGAGTGTCCTGAGTTATTCTGGAACTGCATTGCTGAAAATGGTGTGTGCAAATTTTGATAAAGAAGCAATTTCCTGGCCCTTTGTGTTTCACCACCTTTGCAGCTTTAGCCCAGTGAGCTCAGCATAGGAGTTTTAACCAGGTCTCTCTGTGACAGGTAGATTGTTTTCAAAATGCCTGGAGCTTTAGTTCAATATGGAGATCTGCCGAGAAAGGTGTAACAAGGCTGTTTTACTGCCAATCATTAAATAAGTTTGACAAAGATGAATTACTAAGTTGATGTTGCCTTGAAAATGCTCTGATATTTTCTTTACAAAGTTCCTGTTGGGTGGAAGTTCTGAATTGAATTTCATTTTATAGCTAGAACATCTTGAATGCATGTTAATTGTGCTATATCAAATGAGCCATGGATTTCTGTAAATGTGTTAAAATAAAAATATACTCAAGAAATAAAATGCCGTATGTCCTTCTCCCTCTGTCATAATGCCTACAATTCCGTAATATTTTATCATTGTTTCAGCACAATTTCCCAAAATTACTACAGATAATGCTGGTTATGAAAGGCAGCTTTTTCCAGTACCTTTTCCCAAGTACCTGGGGTGGTAGTTCATTTGAGTTTCAGCATGTGAGAGAGAACTAAGAACTATTACCATTGCTTATACAATTTCCTGATTAAATATTAAATTCATCTGATGATTAGTGCCTGGCCTAATTCAATTGCTTCTGGTATTTGGACTGAAATATTAAGTTGATCTCACTTATTCTGGACAGCAGACATGCAAGCAGACATTCAGGTGAATGAGCACCCACTCACAAGAGAGACAGGGACAGATGAGCTTCTTGTGAAGGAGAACTACCAGGACAGTCTGCAAAATATTACCAAAATCTTGCCATGTGTCTTGTCATCTCACCAGGGTGAAATATTTCATTTCCCTTCTCTAAGATGTTTGTAACTGAGACAAGGAAAAAGCGGGATCAGGTCTCTGGCTCTTAGGTGATAGCTTGAGGTCACCTAAGGCAAGGAGGGAACAGACAGTGGAATCAGGAATGTTGTCAGTAATAATTTTAGGGTGTTTTTAAACCCTTATCTTTCTGGTTGCTGGAAGTCCCCCAAGGGTATATCTACACATGACAAAGAGCCAGATGAGCTCTCTTTAAATGAGATGATTTCAGGAAAGGGAATGGTATAACTTTTTTATTGTGTCATTATGTGACTTTTATAATGTATTGTGAAATGTAGGTAACTTCAAAGAGGTTGTTGGTAGAAAGCTGATGTTATTCTACGGCTCTTTCACAGATGTATTAACATACACATGCACATGACTAAATTGTTTATTTTTTTATTTTAATAATCCCAGAGTGCTCAACACAAATGTTTTACAACTTCTTTCTACATGCATATAGTCATATGTCTTCAAGTCTCCTTTCTTCTTTTCAAGATATTTTCTTGTTTCACCTCTCTTTCTAATTCTCTTTAGCTGGCAGGTGTGTTTCCAAACACTGATGTTTTCCATATTCCAGTAGCTTTTGAACTGTTCCAGAGTTAATGTGAATTAGATTATATGTAAGAAATAATGAAGAATATCCCATTGGACAAAAATCAGTAGTCACTATTTGGATTATGTATCAAATGCTCATTTTAGTTTCTTTTGAAATGCAGAAAAATAGAAAATATGTGCTACCTGTAGAGGTTTCTGTATATCATATTTTTAGTGTTAATTCTATTATTTTCATGACATTCATCCTTCCCTTCAATGTTAATGAGGTGGCTAGCAAGAATGTCTCTAATCATCCAGACTGTTTTTTCACTGCCAATTGAGACGAGTCCTCCTCCCATGGGACAGGCACTGTTTGGTTGATTGCCTGGCTATTTGCATAATTATTCACTCAAAAAATAGTGTATGTGTGGATCTCAACAGAAGAGTAGTAGGTAACATTATTCAACCTCATTTATTAATGTATTCTTATTTACTTATTTGAAGTATTAAATTAAATACTTCAATACATAAATGAAAGTAGTAAAAGTGTTATAAGTACTGAATTTATTATGAACAAACAGGTCTACTCTTCAGGTAAATTCTGCTTTCCCTTGCTGTGATGAGACCTTTGGATTTAAGCAAAACTAACATTTTGCCTGACAAAACCTTTATTTTCTTCTTCCATTTTTGTCATGTATATGGTTGAGAAGCATTTTAGCATACGATGGCCCTCCTTGGATGTTAATCCAATCTTTGTCTTTAATGTAATTAGGTGCACTCATAGTTTGTCACAAGTAGTAGGGTGGACCATTTTAGTGGAATCCATAATTCCACCTTTTTCTAAGGAAAACGTAGAGCAAACATTTCAATACCACCAAAAATCCCAAACAGATAAATTTCAGGAGGAAAAAGTGTGCATTGGTCAGATGCTGAGGGAGAAAGAGCAGGACTATAGTTGTTATTTAAATTTATGACAGAAAGCTGAATGGAGCAATGCTGTATTTATTTAAAAACAGCACTGGGGTCTGTGGCAACATGGCCAAAGGAGGATATGAGGGACTGTGTGGAACAGCTGAAAGCACTGGGAAACCCAACTGCTGTACTCTGTTTTTCGTGCAGTCATTGCAGCCAGTATTTCACCTTTTTGGCATTTTTGCTGATGGTGACAGGAGGTTTGGATGTTTATGCGAGGGAGACAAGTGATTAGGGCTGTGGAAGGGAGCTTGTGTTTTGTCAGGGTATTAACGCAGCTCAAGGTCTCTTGTCACAAGTGTTTATGGTGATGAGACAAATACAGAGCAATTACCAGTTACTGGGTAATAATTTGGCAACATTTTCAAAGTGGTAAACAGAAGTGACTGGAGTAATATATGAGTTGGGGCATCATCCCAAAAAGCCATCAACACTAATTAAAGATTCAGTTGCACCAGGTGATCATTCAGCAAACATTTGCAACTCTCACTCTTTTTTGTTTGTTAGTTTCCATGAGATGCAGGCCTCAGCGTGGGACCGTAGCTCTTCCCCGTAGCTCTTCCCTGCCAGTCTCCCACACTGTGCTTTCCCTGCTTCCTTTTGCACATGGATTCATGGAAAGAGGAGATATTTGAGATTTATCTGGGCTGGAGAAAACCTGTTGCACCTCATGGGCTGTCTTTCAAGGATGAAAATTATACTGTTAATAATTGATATACATGTTAGTGTTTCTAATAAGGATAATAAGGAATGTATTTAATTGGGAATTGTACATGAGACACTTGAGATCTGTTCTCAGCTCTGCCAGACTTTCTGTCAGTGTTGGTTAGTGTATGTGTGGTTACATCTCCTGTTTTTAAAGAAGAATATTTCTGTGTGAGGGTAGTGAATGTGCCTGTGACTCAAGGCAGATACCTCGTCAATAAGGTGCCTATAAATATCTGGAATAGATGTGAAATTGTTGGACAATATAGGTCAGAGTTGTGCTTAGGGACTGTCTTACTTGTAAAATCAAAATACTCCAGTAATAAATATGCATATATTCTTAGGCATATATTCTTAATGAATAACTGGGGGAGGGAGGACAAAAAATCCAACAAAACCAAACCTTAAAAACATAACCAAAATACCCCCACTAAGAGTCCCAAAAAAACAACTAAACAAAAGAAAAAAAAAACCTCAAAATAAGCCAACAAACCAAACCAACAAAAAAGTAAGAGATTGAATATGGCAGTTCTCACGTTAAACCTTTAACGCAAAATTTTTCCAGCAGACTGAACAACCTCATTTTCAGCTTATTGCTCCCATCTTCTCCCATGCAGGAAAACTGTGTGTGCACAGGTGAGTTCAAGCACAGCAGCAGCTCCACTGAAATTAGTGAGGCTCTGCATCTGCTTATCTGCACAGGCTGCAGCTGGGCTGAAATGGGGACAAATTAAAACTTTTATTTCTTTCTCCTGGGATCTTTAAACACTTTTACATGGCATTCACTCCCTTGTGAAAACAGGGAGTATAGTGGCAATATTGTAACTACTTCAGATTTATATTCTTACATGCATTTTTAACACAGGGATAATGTGAGAGGAGCCTCCAAAGGGTGAAAGACTTGTACTATGCATTGGATCTTTCTTTTTGGGAGGATTTATTTTAAAAAATATTCCTATGTAATGACTGTGTTACTGTACTCTGTGTACTGATTTCTGAAGGGGAGTTTAATGTTCTTGTAATGTGGTAGGTTTTTCCTTAAATCATTGATGGAATGATGCTGGTGGGAATGCTACTGCTTGAAGGAGATAAAGCGCTACTCTGGCATGTTTTACTTCAAGTCTCACATGAACTCAGCCTGGTGCTCTGAGCTCTGGCTGGTGACAGTCCTTCAGTGTGGTACTCACCTTCTTTTGTGGTGCGGGGCCAACCCTTCCCTCCAGCAAATGCCACTTGTTTCTAGGTTGTCCCCTCCTCTGTGGCTTTTCTACATCGCCAGAAGAGCTCCCGTAAGAACATGGTCTAAGTGACCTTCTGTGATGTGATTTGCACAGATTTGCTCATTATCTTTCTTACCAAGCCTAGTCCTGAACACTGAAGTCTGCAGCACTTCTCTGCGTGCTCTGCCAAGGGAGCTGACACTGCATAGAAACATTATAGCTCCGGGTGCCAGTGTATCCTTTACTGTTAAATCTGTTAGGAGTGCTTGCCTGAGCCTTGCTGAAGCTGAAAAAAACCCCAGAACTTGTAACATGCTGTCATAAATCCATATTTTTTTCATTTGTAAAATAGGTAGTTTTTTTAGGGTAAAAGCACATTAGCTGGATAGCCACTGGACACTTCTTCAGGCATTGTGTTTAGCTGAATCCCTAGGGGGTTCAGACTTATTCAACAAGGTGTCAAGAATTTCAATTTATGTTAAACAGTTTAAGAATTCTTTCACAGAAACTGAAATAAGAGCCAGGATAGTAGCCCAAGCAGTTGCCTTCTTGGTAGCTAAGGATGCTAAAGCATTTGACCTTAACTTCACATTGCAAATTGCTGGTGTTGTCTCTCCACAGTTTTTGCAGGCAGTCTGTATTTATCCTGCCTTCTGGGAGTAGTGGAGTTGTGATATGAAGGGGTTTTTTGTGTTAATGCTGACATTCTCAAACAAGTTTCAATCTAAATAGTTAAAGTTGGCTGGTTGTTTAAAACCCAAACATATTACTGAGTATTCCAATTAATGATGCAGTCATTTTCTGTGAATGGGGAAGACTTGCACTTTTAGACCTGTGGTAGCCCATGAAGTGGTAGTAAGATTTGCATAAAGAAAGATTTGCCCAGTTAGTTTGGGTCCTTGTGATTATTCTGGCACTTGTTTAAATCACTGGGTTTGTTCTGTGTGTAAAAAGTGGCAGCCCTCTAAGTGCCTGAACTCTCTGCTAATGAGTAGTACAAAGCATGATTCTGCCTGTGTTTTTTTTTCTTTATTTTCTTGTGATTGCAGGATATACCACGTGTTTCCATAGGTAGTTACTGAAATTCGTTCTCTAGGCTCAAGTTGTTTGTCAGACTCTTCTGGCTTTCACCTCTGGGTGACCAGAATTGTTGGTTGTTACCAAACACAGTGGAGACTGGCAGGGTCTGTAGAGGAACTTCTGCTCTCAGTTAACCCTAAACATGCTCCTGAGGGTGGAAATAGGAGCAGTGGTAGGGAGTTCCACAGCCAAGGTTGTGCCCAAAAACTACTTCAGAATTACCAGCTCTAGCGTTTTTCTTTAAAGTGAATAGAGGACTTTTGCAGAGAGTTTAAATATCTTCCAAGAAGCAGAGGCAAAGAGGGTGAAAACTACTTGGTTTTAGAAAGGAGAATGTGAGAGGAGGAAGGGCAGCATCCAGAGGAGCACAGGACTCTCTCAGGGCCCCTTTAAACAGAAGCTCTGAAGTTTTCTTTTGCTACACCTTGGTGGTTTTGTTATACTTACACTGTAATTCACAGTCATCCCACACACAGCCCGGTATTGCTGTGCTAATTGAAGATTTAGTCATCCAGGAAGATTAGCCCAGTGTACTCCTTGAAAATTGCATATCATGTCATTAAACTGAAGTTAATGCTGGACAGTTTGTTGCAGAAAGTTAATCATTTTGTCCTCCAGATCCTTGGAGAGCCATGAGGAAAATTATACTCCTTTAACTGTTTTTCAGAATGGAGTCTGTATTTTATTTTTCTGGTGCTAGTGAGAGTTTATTTAATCCTCGTGGTGTTGCCTTTTTCTTCTGGTACTCCATGATCATCACAAAATATGCAACAGCAAAATCCATCAGGAACCAGAGTTGCTACATTCACCAAGAGCCCCATATTATATTAGCCAAACTTAGCTATTAACATTTTATGAGCAGAGATTAATAAAACATTACACAATTGAATACTTCATATTATCAATTGCTTCTGATTAACAAGCTGATTAACAGTGAGGAAAAATATGATAGGTTGAACACTCTTCCTTATTATATGTGATATGGAAGTGCAAACCTATAACTTTAGTAAGTCATAGTTGATTTGGTGCAAATCACACATTCATTTAACAAGTTTATTCTTTTAACCAAACTAATCAGAAATAATTGTTATGTCACGACTTGTCAGTAATTAGTTTATACTTTAACTGGTGCGTAGAAAGGTTAATTTTTCAATAGGTTTATTCATGCATTATTTATTTGGATAACTTTGATTAAATAATTCTCAAATTGACCTGGAGGGGATTTGTCAGCAGGAAGACAGTATGTATTGCAGGTGAAAAGATTTTATTCATGTATTCTGGCTTCAGAAGACCTGTTTCCTAAGATGCCTGTCTTTATAAAGTATTTACGTGGCAGTTACATAGTATTTATTTATGCCCTTATGCACCAAAATAAGCCAGTTTGTAAAAATCTTGCTCAGGCTGCTGAGGAGTAATTTGCAGGAGAGGATTGAGCAAGGACAATCTGACACCACCTAATGTCACTTCTAAAAGCTGTCCCTTTCCCTAGTGATGGAGATTTTTCTCCTCTCAGTATGTTTTTTCCCTGTTCTCCATTTTTAAAGGCTGTATTCTGGTACTGGGGAAACTCTTGTAATAAACTGTTATACTAATTAAAGCATTTAATACTCCTCTAGACACCTTTCTCCTCCATTTTTAGCCCTGAAATAATATATCTCTCTATTCAGTGTTCTCTCTTCACTGCATGCTTTCAGATTTCACTGCTTTTAAAACGTGGGTATTTCCATGAGTCATGTATTGAAACCTTTCTATTATGAATTGAAAGGGTTTTGGTCTTTTCTGCGGTGTTCACTGTAAAGAGAGAATCTACGTCCTCACACAGCTTGGCTCACTTGGGAATTCAGCCATTTGTCTGGGATTTTATATGGTCCCCCATAGCATTTGGTGATCATTCTTTAAATAGCAATGTATTCTGTCATCCTCTTCTGTTCCCTGAAGGTATTCTGTTTGTCCTGAAATGCTCTTCTATTTGTTGTGGGAATTCCCTTTCTTAGAAAGGGACAGGCAGAAAAAAGTGTCCATAGAAATTATTTGTCTCTTGACAATCCTGCAACAAGACAGGGCACAGCAGCAGGGGGAGGGCTTAGGTGGAGGAACACATCTCAGTGAAATTAAAGATATCTCAGACTGTTCTTCCCTCTGCCCCATAGTGTTCCTGTAATGGTGCACTACTGGTCCAATTTGTGCCAAGTGCCCTCAAAAGCAGTCCTGGGAAATGTCTGAAATAAGGCTAACAAGCAAAGATGAAATGTAATGACTTTCTTTTCTTTCTTGTAACTTTTTAAAAAAAAAATATAAATTACTTTAAACCTTGATAGGTGAAGAGCCATTTAGAATAAGTAGTAAGGCTTAATCAAGATCCATGAAGTAATTTAATTTTATTTATAACATCTTTTAGCCAACTGATACAATGTTAAACTTCTACCACAATTATAATCATGATCCAAATGAGAAATTCAGTACAGATGTTAATTCCCCTTGTTTACTTAAAAAGGTGAAAACTGCAGTTGATGGTAGTGTAAGAAGGAAAATACCTGGAGGTAATTCTTTCAAAAGCAATCATTCGGGAATATCGAAACTGAACTTGTTTGAAAGGGAGGATGAGCAAACATTTACATATAAAATATAAATTTCATGCACAGTAAGAGTGCCCAGAGTAAGAGAGCTCATCTGCATTTAGAAGATTGCGAGAGAAGAGAAATTATTTTTGACATAAATGAACTATGTAAAGTAAGTGCAAACAAAGGACAGAGTTCACTGAACTCAGAAGTTATGAGAGAGGGAAAACAAATAGTTTTCAAAACAAGTTACTACCATTATTACTTTGAGATTTTTTCTGGAAATAGACACTAACCAAGAAGTAAGAGTGAATTTTTGTAAAAGCCTGGCATAGGGAATTTTGTCTTTACAAAGGCAGAGATCCCTTTCAGAGGTAAAACTGGAATATCTCAGTCCTAAGAGGTAAAGGTGGAATCCTGGCTGCATGAAAATCAGTAGCAAAAATTGTTACCTTTTTGAAAAGAACCAGGATTTTTCTCATTGTGGCTGATTGGAATAAGCAGTGAATTAAGAACCAGAACATTCTGGATTCAGACTGCAGGTACTTGAGACCCCTCATGTAAGTATACATATACAGACATTTCTAGTTACACCTGTATTGTTTGTGTATACATAAATATATAGATTGGAAGAAATCTGCAGGTTTAGGAGACCATTTGAATGAAAGTTTAGAAATTTGGTAGATATTTCTCTGACTTCTGGAAAGCACTTAAATATGAAAGTTCCATGAACTTCAATGTCGCTTATATGCGCTCAGACTGGTACACATGCTTCAGTCAGCATTGTGGAATGCTTCTGGCTCTCTGATTTATAGATATGACTTTTTTTCCCAGTTATTTTCAGTAAATAACTCAAATGTAAACCAGACCTTAGTACAGTAAATTGTTTCCTATAGTGTAAATGTGGTGTTTTTCAACTACCACTGATTTTGAATACTCAAATAGCAAACTGTAAAGAACCTATAAATAATAAGCCCTGCCCAATATTTTAAAATTAAAAACTTAAGGATTTGTATAAATTGCTGAAAGAATTCTGGAAATACTTAAGACTTGAAAATATTTTGAAACTAAACAACTAAAATATTTGCTTTGTTTTCCCTCATATTTTGTTATCAGGATTCAATTAATTGAAAATGATTTTGTGTAAAACATACATTTCTCTTCTCTATCAAAAGTCAATCATGGGAACTGGTTAGAATTTCCCAGTATTCAAGTTCTCTACCACTTTTATTTATATTCAGGATTGTGCTTAAATATTTTCACAGGGTTATCAAGCATTAACCATTTTCTGACACAGGCACCCTGGTTTGGATTCATATTACTGACCTGCAGATGAATGACACCATATCCAGTACAGCTGGAAAGTATCTGCAAAAGTATTAATCATATAAATGATTGATGAATTTTTCTACAGTTCATTGAATAATTTATTTTCATGACTGGTATTCAATAAACTCTACAGCCAGCCTTAAACCTGCTTTAATAAGTAGGCACCATCCATCACCTGTCCATGACCAATGCAGCACCCTTGCCATCCAAGTCCCATAATTTTCCATTTTAAAAGGGAAAAAATGGTAAGTCTGGTCACCTTTTCTTCAACCTTTAAAACCTCTTCTGAAGTTAAGGAAATTGGATGCTTACGTTAACCTTTGTGACAAGTTCTCGCAGACTTTGTGACAGATTGCCCACTTCTGCTCCGGTGGAGCGGGGCAGTGGCAGCGCCTGGCGGTGCAGCCATCGCCGTCTGGCAGTGATGGTGGGGCTTTGGGACGGTGGGGGAAGTTCTGAGTCAGTCCTCCTGCGGGCTGGGCCTCACTTCAAGGCTCTCTGGGTCTAGTTACCTATTATTACCTTCCTTGGAAAGCTTCCTCTTGCTTTTGGATCTAGCAGTCCTCTCCCTCCCAGCCCTGCACCTGAAAAAAGTGGAATGATCAGTAATTCTGTCTGACATCCAATATAAACTTGCTTTTTGGATGTCAGTAATAACTCTTATTTGGGCATTCCTTTTTCTATCTGAAGCGATACTTCATTCACACAAGTTCTCTTGTAGAAATTTAGAAATAAACTGTTTTTGGGGTGATGATTTTTACCCAAAGTCATGACTGCTTCAGTTTGTGCTAATTATAGATTCCAGGATTGTTGACCTCCAGAAACATTCTGATGCAGTCAACCATGACAGTAGGCTAAATTTTGAGGGTTTTAATCTACAACAGAAAAAATTAAGTCAACCACTATCTTTTATATTGGTTCCTGTACATAATCATCTCAATGAGCTGATGAGCCAGTATTTATGAATATTTTCTTCCTAGAGGTGTGCAGGTATTTTTTTAATGCTATGTGTTATTAGCAGTTACTCAAGAGCTGTGTCGTCAGCTGGACACAACCTTCTATCGTGAAGTTTTTTCTCCCCTTTGGAATGTCTTTTTTTCTTTATGCCTTTAAATTTTGGACTTTCAGACTTGGAAATTTAATGATTTTTCTAAAGTGATGCACATCCTGAACTGAGAGACAGAAGATGGGATAGAGTGCCCACAGGAGCCACAGTCCATCTGTACGCTTTTAGGTTGTATTTGGGTGCCTGATTTCATCTCCTTTGTGTAATATTTTTACATGTATTTACATGTTTTTACATGTTACTCAATGGTAAGAAGAATTGGGACATTCAGAGTAAAATGATACATTTAAATTAATGAGAATTAGTATCAGATTTAGTTAGTGTTCGAGTGATTATTTTTTGTTTTGAATTAAAATTTATTTAGTCAAAGCTGTGTTCATAGAAAGTTAACTTAGATATGTATATGTTAATAAGAGAAAAATGGTTCCGGGACAATGTGGTCTTTCAAAGAAGTGTAATTTCCTGTTACGTGTGTTAAGTTACGCAGGTAGGACAGTTACAGAATGCTGTGAGTGGACAATTTTAAAGCAATGAGTAACTTAAAATTAATAGCATGAGAAGCTTTTTGAGTCATTTTGAGATGCAGGAATATTTGTGAAAGCAGTAGTCATCTGCTAAGGTTCTTTGAGCTGTCCTTTCTCATGGGAAGAGAGGATAGATGGGCAAAGTAGCAAAGGCATCTTTTACATTGCTGCACAGGTGGAGATGGGAATACATCTGATATCAGTTTGTCAGTGCTAGTAATAACAATTAAGAGAATTTTTACCAGACTGCAAAGTGCTGCTGCAGGCCCACATCCATTTTATACCGTGTTCTGCCTGCCTCACATCAAGAATAGAGAGCCCTGAAGTTCAGTGCCTGTCTCAGAAACTGTGCACAGTTTGCAGATCTGCATTCAATGACATAATTAACTGTGGCATTTCCTCCTCTGTAATTTATTTTCTTCTCTATGTAAGAACAAACATTGTTTAGAGTTTACTCACATTATTACCAAATGAGCAAAATTCAGGCCTCAAACCTAAATTCACCAAATTAAGTTAAAGAATCTAATATTTTCTTTTTATTTTTTTAAATTTTAGCTATTCCAATTTATGACCCTTTTCCTACCTCTTGCAAATTCTTTCTGATATTGTCTTTGACAAATATCTGCCACCTTCCTAATAAAATGTGCAGTAACTTCCTTTATGTAATTGAGAGCCCTTTAAAACTTATTCTTAATTGCTGAGGGACTGCTTCTGTGACTTTAAGATATATTGAGATTTATAGTTTTATTACTTTTGTACTTGAATACTGCAGTTTTCTCCTATTTGAACTGCCAGAGAAATAGGTGAAAATATTTCAATTAATACAAAATGCCACTGCTGGAGTTATTACTTGCTTCAGAAGCTGAAGTATGTTCGTGCTATTCTGAACCTTTTTATAAAGACTTCTGGTTCAAGCCTTTTTGCATTTCAAGAGTTTTCACTTGACTTACAGAAGACCCTTGTTGGACCTTAAATTTGCATATTTGCATGATTTGTCCATCCATACCCATTCACCCTCATTTGTACTTTGCTCTGTGCCTTCACTGATGTGCAGCTTGGACTCGACGTGGTCAGTTCTGGGTGAGATCTGTATTTAGCTTGTGCTTCCAGATTTAGGACTACCTTTAATTCAAAGCAGGCTCTGTGGTCATTGCTTATAGCAGGGCCAAGCCAAGGTAACTTCACTAGATTTAATCTTTACAACTATTTTTCATTAGCTGTGTATCAGATTGACTGCCTGGAATGAGTTTATAATTTTTATTGCCATCACATTTGTGTATTGATCTGTTCCTCTAAAGGGCTGTGTTTGCTGTGCAATGTGCAATGTCCTCCATGCTGTGGAGGGTCAGAAACATTTGTGACGTGCTTAGCCCAAACATGGCTAATCTTGAGAGTCTGTCAAAGTTCATGTAGCAGCACCAAACCAACGTGATCTCCTTTTGCACAGCTGGGCTTTGGGAAGGCCATGAAACGTTGGTTGTACGCAGGTTCTTCCTCTTTCACCTGCTCATGTGGGGCTGGCTCTTTTCAGCAATAACTTCTGAATGGCCAGGAAAAGGCTCCAAGATTATGGAACTTATCCTCATATTGTTTTGCCATGAGAATATTTTCTTGACTACACAGATGGAAAAGGAGAGGTGAATTCTTGAGACTGCAAAAACTCCATGAAGGATTGTCCTTCCGTGATCCTTCAGTGCTCAAGATAATTAGCACTGAGTGTTGCTCAGCTTGAAAGGGATGCTCATTAGCATTAATTGAAAGGCACAAAAAAAGAAAATAATTTCATACCTCAGGAAAAACATAATGTCAAAAGTTCAACACATTTTCATTTTCTAGATTTCTGAAAAGTCAAATTATTTCTTTTTATCAAATAAAAAATCCAGCAATCTCTTAGACATTCAACTGTTCTCAGAAATGGAAACTAGGAATTTTATAGGTCAATAGCGACACAATAAAATCCCCAGCAGTCAGATATCAGGAGTTTAGATGAGTCTCCTGGCCTACCCAGTATGTGTGAGGCAGAAATTCAGTAACAGGGAAGGGCTAAAAGGTCTGCTGCACTTGCCAAGTACTCCCTTGTTTGTTCCTCCAGATCATGGAACCCTGGAATAATTGTGTGTTCAAGGCAGCTGGAGCAGCCCTGGATTTGACCCCCAGGAACTCCAAGCTGCCCTTAACCGTAGCTGCCACTATCGGCTCAATTCCAAGAGGAAGCTTGATGCAACATTGCCATAAATGTTAATATGAAATTAAATAGGGCAGCATAGAATGAAACCTGGAAAAGAAAACTGTGTCCTTTGAGCTGTTTCTACCATCTTCACTCTATGTGACTCACAGTAATTAACTGTGGCTTAACAAAACCTTCATCAGAAGTATTTATGTATTTTTATTAGGCTTTGTTTAATAAAGCAGTGATATTATACCATTTAATACATATTCATATTTAGGTACTACTAAATTACGTCTTCTCATCTGTTTCACATTCACTGAATGGGAAAATTACAGATGTAAATCCTTTCAACATCAAAAACCCTACAAAACCTATAGATATATTCATACCTCACCATGTGCTCATACCTTAACTGTTGGAAATACTTCAGTGAGAGCCCACTATTAACTCTTTCTTTTAGGAAAACAGAATCACAACTGGACATGGACAGTGATAGGATTAAAAACAAATATTGGATATTTCTATTGCTAATTTATCTTAGCATAATTGAAGATGGAAGGCAAAGAGGATGATCTTAAGGTTTCTGTAAATGATAAGAGTCATAGACAAGTGATTGTAATGTAATTGTACATCAACAAGGCCTATGTAGATTAGATAAGGTGCTTGTCTTTGTAAAATGTTTATGGTGGCATTGGCTTATCTGGTGCAGTAAGGATCATGGAGCTCAAACAGATAAGCTTTTCTATTGGTCATGATAGGAGAAAGTTCTGTAAAACTGTCAAGGTTTGAAGCCATTAAACAGAGGATGAGTATTCAATATTCCTAATTATTCTAGAGATAAGGATCACTTTATAAAATTATTAAGCCAGTGTAAATCAAACAAAGATTTTTTTTTTGGTCTGGGTGTTCATGAGGGAGCTGTGGAAGCTGACCTACAAATCAGCTTCAAAAGGTTAGACATTTCTTTTCACAGCTACCAAACAATACAATCCCTACCTCACATTTTGAAGCATTTTTATTTTAGAAGCAGAAAAGCCTAATTTAGCTGACTAATAGTATTTTGCTCTGTTTTCTATACTTTTTCCCCAGTTGTGAGGTTCTGGCCACTACACCTTAGTTCATATTCTTCATTTAGTATTCTGTGTATATTTAAGGTGAGACTTCTTAGTTCTGCTAGTTAGGAAACTACTTTTGTCTTAATGTTTTTTCTCTTAAGGGTGAGTTTAAAGTGTTGAATCTGTCAAGATGATAAAAATGTCAGTTAAACATTTGAAAGAGAACAAAACTATTCTGAATGATTGCATTAGGAAATGAAACAGCTGGATGCCAAATGAAAAAGCAGTGTGTTAAAACAGGTAATGTATTTATTACTTCAGGATGTCAGAGAATGAAAAATTTGCTATTTCTGCTACTCAATTCTTAAAGCACTTTTCTGCTGACACTGTAGTCTAAATTTCAAGAAAGGACTTTGATTTTTCAAATTAAAAAAAAAATAATCAAGAAAAGGATTTTGGTCTTTCAAAGTAACCTTCTAAAAAATCTAATTAAAAAAACTATCAGCTTTCCTTTTGGTTATCTGTATTTGAAGCCTAACCCAGCTGGCATTGTACTCAAGGGTGCAGAGCTCTTTGCCAAAGCAGCTCAGTTTCTCACAATTGGCTTATCTGGGTTTGATGTTCTCCAGCTCCTCAGGCTCACATGAGTGTGATCACAGCTGCTGGTAGATAATGGTCTGTGCTATCAACCAGATGCCTTTGGTGAAATGCAGCTTACAGCTTGTCTAGGACAGGAGAACACCTTGTCCCCACAAGGGATGGATCAGACGGCTGAAGATCACTAAAGGTTGCACCACCATTACGTGCCCAGAGTTTGGCCCCACAGGCTCGGATTGTCAAAAGCAATATATATTTTTCTTTGATTTATGTGTTTTTAATGGCTTCATCTTGTGCTTTCACACAGTCTAATCATATCACATTCCAAACGTGATGTAATGCAATTCACTTTTTTCTGTCTCTGACTAAATTAACAATGAAGAAGAGGTATGGAAAATGCTCTACAGAGTAACTTATTCACCTTCACCTTCTTAGCTTTCTTTTAAACTTTTGCAAGATTACTTTTGGCTTTCCTTACAACTGAACAGCTTGCTCCCTTGAGCCATTTCCTCAGGGAGTTTTCTGTCTTTTACCTCACCATTTATCATTATTACTTTCTCCACTTGCACTGTTTCTTTCTGCAATTTCTTTTTCTGTTCCAGTTGTTTTGTATTTCTTTAGGGTGTTTCTTTTCATTTTCAGTTTATGCTTATTTAGATTTACACTGTGTAGATTCAATTATCTTTGGCAGACATTGCAATATTTTGTGATATGCTCACCTTTTTTTTCCCTTGAAGATTATTCACATTAATTCCCATAGTTCCAATCCCAAGTGACTAATGTTTTGATCAGTTATTCATCATGCTTTATCTTTCACTGTCTGTATCATTCTGTTTTGATTAGTTTCTTTGTATATATTTGTTTTGTTTTCTGTTTATCTCCTTCTGTCTACACCCCTGTTGCATGCTCAGTCATCTCTTTAAAATGCACAAAGTAAAATTACTGACCTGTAGCTTTTTAAAAAAATGTATCCCAGATGGTAACCAATTATAAACTCCAAAGTTGGCAGCTGTTAACAGGACCAAAATGCCTTCTGCTCTTGTCTGCAGTTTGACACCTCTAAGTGCAGACTGATTTGCCAGACAGGCAAATATTTAATAAAATTACTGTTTGAAGTTTTCTCTGTCTCTGAAACATAAAAACCTTCTGGAGGCTTGGGGGACACATTTTAAAATGTTAACTAAATACAATGGTTTTATAAAGAACTTTATTGATGCTATTATGTGTTATTAAATTCATACCACCGAGGATGTCCAAATGTATAACAAGGATGTCCAAATACATAAGAAGTAATCAAGCACTTACTGAAATTTGATGAGTTCTGTAGCCTTTTCTCAATGGGTCCTGCAGCAG
The DNA here is from genome assembly GCA_013400915.1 of Pardalotus punctatus. Classification (NCBI taxonomy): domain Eukaryota; kingdom Metazoa; phylum Chordata; class Aves; order Passeriformes; family Pardalotidae; genus Pardalotus; species Pardalotus punctatus. The sequence goes on along the minus strand of VZTX01031054.1, from coordinate 637,856 downwards.
CTGTACCATTATTGATTGCTGCACTAAGTAGTTTTTAAATGTTTGCTGTCAGCGTTGCAGACCTCATCATTCATGAATTGCCATTTGCTTTGTCCCCCATTTTTACCTGTTTGGATTTTTGCAGCAGAGCGGCTGAATAATTAAAAAATATTTGTGTCAAATCACTCCAAAATTGAAAAATTGGTTCTGAAAGAATCCAGATTTTATGTTCATTTGTGCCATAATATCTGGTATGCTGATTTAGCTTGCAGAATATGTTCCTTCTTCTCTTTTTTCGTTTTTTGGGGGTTTTTTTTTGGTCTGGATTCCCCACTTACTCTTAGTTTTTCTTTTAATTACACAAATACTCATCTATATAGCTTTTACCTCTAGCCAAACCAGGTATTATTACAATCAATATAGTGTAATGTTTTTCTCTTTAGCAGAATTTCACTGTTGCATGAGATGCAGGAGTCCTGCATGTCTGGAAATTTCTCTGTGCATTTTCACCCTGAATGATTGCAGACTATGTTTTCAATTTGATTAGCAGAGATTAATAAATGGGGAAAAATGGGAGTTGAATTTGTTAGTGACAGAAGCAGCACAGAATTTCATGAAAGATGATGAGAGGTTTATTTCATTTTTCTTTAGATGAAAGCAAATGAGAAATCTCTTATTTCTACCAGAATACAGTTACTTTATTCTATGCCAGTCAGTGATGAGTGTTCAGAACTGTTTGGGATCAGTGGTATCAGAAACCCCAAGAAGTGATGCAGTGCTGCAGAGCAGTCAAAATTGTAATGATTGACATGCAGTTGACATATTCTGAAGAAGTTATGAAACTGTAAAATAAATTCTTTGTGCAGTACCCTGATTATTGCACCAATGTTTCTCAGTATGAAAGCCTGTTGTCAGTTTTGTGTCTATCCTCAGATAGCAAAAGGAATAGTTTGATTTCCAGAGGCATCATAGACTTTTTCACTTATTTCCTCAAGGGAATTAACAATATTTAAGCATGTGAATTCTCTTGAGTTCAGTTTTCCTTCAAGTCATTAGGAACTCTCCATGTGCTTCAGTTTCTTGCTGAAAAGGGGCTACATGTTTAGATTCTCAAAATGCATTTAAGTATATATGGGTGGTGTCTAGACCTGACATCTGACCCGTGTTTGCTTTCCATGGGTGTATTTCAGTTGATTGTGATAACTAGAGATAATATTTTTCAGATTAAATGTCATATACTTTTGAAAGGTTTGATTTCTTTCATTGTATGTTGTGCAACACAATGGCAAATAGAATCATTTATTCATGTAAGGCCTTCAGTTCACATTGCTGGACATGTTTACAAGTGCTCAGTGGTAGAAGGGCTCTAGAATTGGACAGATCTTCTACTAAAACTACATTGTTGATCAAGAATCAAATTTAATGCATGTTCCTTTTGAAGATTCTTCCAAATTAAAAAAATTCTCATTTTAGAGTTCAGTTACCCAAACCAGGGAAAAATAATCAATCAATTTCTATTTTAGTGGTTCCAATTTCTTTTGTGTCAATCCTTCTGCTTTCTCTAGTTTTTAAGTAAATGGATGGTTAAAATACCTACCTGCTCCAAGTAATTGTTGTGAGGACTCTTGTGAAAAAGAGGTCTATAAATGAACTGTACAAAATAACTAAGAAAATTATTCCTCATCTTTACTCCTTCAGTCTGTTACACCTTGAATCGTGAGGACAGGACACTGGTTGCTTCCGCAGACATAACACTTGCAAAGCAAAATTTGTTAAGCTTTAAGACTGAAATACTCATGTTAGGGGTAACTTTCCTTTAAGATTGCTATTTAAAACTTAGATGTCTTCTTTGATCTGAAAAACCTTGTTAAAGTCATTTTGAAAAAGTAATCTGTTGCTTATGACTGCTTATTTTCTCTTAGAAATAATGGATCACTGACTAATCTTAGATGACTTTTGTGTCATGCATTCTTTGAAATACAACAGGCAGAACCGGTGCCTCTTGTTTTTATTTAAAGCAGCCTCCAACCTTTAGAGAGAGATTGGTGGTCCCTCTTGAACCAGTCTGTGTTGCTCAGCCCTGGCACAATTCCCAGTCTGCAAACTGCATTGTCACTGTAGATAAGATTTTGCAAAAGATGTTAAAGGAATTAAATGCTCTCTTCCTCCTTGCATTGAATTACACAGAGTTTTAGGTGCCTTGTGCTCCTCTGGCAATAAATTGATGTTAACACAAAGTTCTGTAACACCATTTTGCATCCTTGAGATAAATGTGAATGTGAAGTTCACACTGGAACTTATGGTTTCATTTTTGCCCCAGCTAGCATTTAGTTCTCAAAATTCCAGTATGATGGTCTTACCTGTCCTTAGATTTTCAAATTCAGTGTTTCCTAGATCAGGTTTGTTCCTCCTTTTCTTACAGAGTCAGAGCAGTCTAGCTGAGGACTGATCTACCTCAAACATCGCTCTTGTCTTGTAGATGGCTAAGCAGAACTTTTTGACCTTGCTGAAATTTAGCATCTTGACTAAGATTTAGCAACTTACAGCATATAGAAGAACCCAGACAGACATGATTCCAAACAGCTGAAATCATGACTGCCTTCATTTCCCCATTGCCTTTGTTTTCATGGCTCACATGTTCCACGTCTAACTAGCATCTCAAATGGCAAATTACATAAGGGTTTTTCCCAAGGTCCATACTGCCCTTGTCCATAACCAGAGACTACTGCCGGGGTCACAAATATGATCCACACCAGAATTCAAAATCATATATTGTCTTCTAAAGTCCATATTCAAAAGAAGATTCTGTGTATTAAAACCCTTTCAGACTGACTTTTTATTTCTTATTTCAACCTTTCTTCTTTCAATTAAGCATGACTTCTGTAGTTTTTATAGTGAATATTTAAATGTCTTTGAAGACTTTGCTAATATGTACATAGAAGTCAAATACCTTTGGGAAAGGTGCTTAAGCATATAAATGTCTGTCTCTCTCTTTTTTAAATTTGAGCGCAACCAGGCAACCTTCATATTGCTGACCTGCTTCCCTTTGTTCTTGACACAGATCCTGTTTGAGTCACAATGTCTAACCCTGCAGATAATTGGTTTATATATTTCTGGGCAGCTAATGAATTCTTCAAGATGACAAAAGGTTTAGACCTTGAAAAAGAGAAGCTTCAGGAACATTTCCCAGAGTGCCTTTATGTGTTTGATAATACCAGTATAAAATTCAAATAACTTGAGGCATTCTTTAGTTCGTTTGATACGGTCAGAAAACCACAGCAATAAAACCAGGGGTGAAAAGAATCATGACAGTTAAAGATAGAATTACTGGGAAAGATTAAAAAGCCCAATTTCTACACAGGTTTCCTTTCCTGGAGGAAAAAACAGAAAGAAATTAACTATGATGAGAACAGAAAGAAAAGTGAAGAACCATATCCCAATATTCAAATAATTATTCACATTTGAACATACTGTATTGTGCACCTTTGTATCTCAGTAGTTTGCAGAAGCTGCTTATAAAAAAAACCAAAAAACTGTAAGAAAAAGGATTCTCTGCTTGTGGCAGTTTTGCAGAGCCCTATCAGCTTTAGTGCATCTGGGCCTGTTTACATTGTAAAGCATTTGCAGTCAGACTGATGCATTATGTCCCTCCAAGATAGCGTGGCACAAACTTTAGCTTCAGGATTTGGCATGAGCACACAACACAATTACTGATGCTCAGCTTTCAGCAATTAAAGCCACACTCCTGCCTCCAGCAAGTACTGTGATGTACCCTGCTGTTCTCCCTTATAAATTAGTGTTAATTAGCAGCCTTACCCTTCAGCTGTCTTCTTCAGAAGCCAGAAGCAGCATAGGTGAAGTACTTCAATCTTTCCATTTTTTCTGTTTTCCCTGGTTGGCAAAAATATAAGGCTTTACTGCAAATTCTTCATGAATATTCATCATCTTTCTTTAGCAGCTTTCACTTATCTTTAAGTGTTAGAAGTCCCCTATCGGTTCCAACAGTGGCATAAACTTTTCTGTCTGCATAACTTTTTAATTTTCTCAATTGCTTTTAGGATGGGGTGTTTTTTTCTGGGTTTTCTTGAGAGAAATGAAACAAAATATATTGTTTAACTGTACAAATATTTAGCTTCCAACTGCTGTGAGACAGTGCTGTAAAATGTCTTTGTTGTGCTTGAGCTGAGCCACCTGAGAAGAGCTCGTTCTTCCCCAGCTGGGGCAGGAACACCAAGGTAATGAGGTGCACCTGGGGCACCTGGGGCACCCGGCTCACCTGGAGCCGGCTGAGGGGAGCAGGAGCTCCACACACACGAGGAGGCCATGGGAAAGGTGCTCTTGCAGGGAGCTGCTGAGAAACAGCAAAGGTAGGCAACAATTTCACAAAATAGAACAAAATATCTGCTTTGGGGAATATTATAATGCAGGTTCTTTGTTTAGATTGAAAGGGTTTGGAATATGTGTTTCTTCTGAAAAATGGTGGCCACAATGAGTGCAAGAGAGCTGATAGCAGCTTTTGTGACCAAGGAACAACTGAGAGGGGAAGATAGTGGTTTCCTGTGTGGTAAAGTAGCACTGGTAATTGTACAGATATACATCAATTCGTTGCGCTGTTTGTGTTCATTTTCAGGTTTCACTGTTGCCATACTATGTGAGAAGTAACAGTAGTTTCTCACTCCATTAGCTGGAAAAATATGAGAAATAAAAGCAAGGTACCTGAGAGGGAAATGTCCTCTTTTAACTTGCTTTCCAGAACCTTCTGTTACTGCTTCAGTTTTGTACTTTATATCTGTCTTAAGGATATGTTTCCTTTTTTTTTTTTTTATTTATAAGGTTTATTGCTTGCAGTGTCTTACTGACACCATCATGCTGCATTTTATTCTTTTTTTTTGAATTGTTCAAACTGTGATACTTTTCGCTAAAAAGTGCTTTATCTGCCACTACCAGATCATAGACTTGTTTTTCTTAAAATACTCGGTGCTTTTAGTGCCTGAGGCCCTGGCAGCAGCTTCCCGAGTCACTAACAGAGGGTGCATGCTCAGCTCCGGAGGGAGCAGCTGCAAAAGACACACTGGAAGTGGAACTGCCATAAGGGAACGTGGAAACATTGGCCAGGCAAGGAGAACATTTAGAGGCAGCATTAAGGTCTGAAATATCTCAGCAGCCAGGACATAAAGAGCCTGTCCCGCTTGGTTTGTGGAAGGCGCTTGAGCTCTGCCCAGCAGAGCCCGATGTGCGGCCTGGGGTGCGGCTGGAGTCGCTGGGGTGAAGCCCTATGGAGTGGCTGTGGGGTGAAGCCCTATGGAGTGGCTGTGGGGTGAAGCCTATGGAGTGGCTGTGGGGTGATGCTCTATGGAGTGGCTGTGGGGTGAAGCCTATGGAGTGGCTGTGGGGTGA